>JAGDQP010017214.1:20100-39000 GCA_022664845.1 Lepisma saccharinum | reverse complement strand
GTATGATAATAGTTTACAATGAAATTATTGGTATAGAGCGTACATATAGAATAGTAAATCGTATTATAAAACAGTAATGGTAGGCTTCAATGCAAAAGTGCAAAATTTCGTTTTTGGCAAAAAAGAAATGAGAGGGGCTAGTAGAAATTTCAGATGTCAACAGATTATTTATTTCGAATACATTTTTCGAGAAAAGTACTCAGAAAAAGTGGGGAAGGAAAGGCCCTGTAACAGCCACCGACTCACGCTTACGGAGGATGGAGCGGCAGTAGTCACCGGCGTGCCCCGAAGATAGCGTGCGACACTGCGAACTTTAGAAAATTGTTTTCGTCGTTGTTAATAATATTATAATCTCAAGTAAACAGGCATAAATACTTGTTCATTAACAAGGACATCATGTTAAATAATTATTTACAGTTTATGAATAATTAAGTGTCGAAGTACAACGTTTGCTATAGTTTATTGTACCTGTCAGCAACCTGGCAGGCTATGCTTTGTAGATCATACCGAAGCACAAATATATGTGCGCCAACTAGTAAACTGTTGGTTTACTTTAAGCAATACCTCACCTGTTCTTATTGCGAGAGGATGTCCCTTGGCTCTCCGAGGGACCTCTTGGGAAATACGAGAGATTAAACTAGATCTCTTTGATTATTCGAGAGATCAATCTACTCTTGCAGAGAGATTGCCCGTTGGTGCGGAAATCTCTTGTCCTTGGGAGAAGTTAACGTGGAAGCCCATCTTGTTTCTAGGGAATGCCCGAGCAACTTCTAGTCCTCAGAGGAAGTTGTCGAGTCGTGTTTCTAGGCATCTTGAAGGAAATTTCCTGTCATCCTACCTTTCGTGGTAGTTTTGAGGCTACGACTGTCAAGTGAAGTCCTGTAACTGCTACTGGCGTTCGAAGCAGGGATGCAGGAACTGTCATAGCCCAAATTAATATAACAACGAAATAGATTATGTTCTGTCGAATAATAGGGAAATCATTCAAAACGTGTCTGTTTTGAACAGTTGTAAAATCTCGACTGATCATAGGATGGTGTTGAAACTAAATGCAAGAATCAAGAGAAGAAAGAAGCTTAAAAGAGGAAAACCGGCAGTTTAAATTTAGAAGATCTAAGGAAAACAGACAGAAATTCGAGATAGAATTAAGCAAAAACTCAGTCAGTGTCTTGAAAGGGTTACAAGATGAAGGAAGTAACAATAGCAGGACTCAAAAAGAGAATAGTAGAGCAAAGTCTTATAATAAATTAAAAACTTCTAATGAAGAAAAAAGTGAAATGAAAGAAAAGGAAAATAGAATTGAATACATTTAAATAAATAAACCTTCAAGAATAAAATAAGAGAGCATGTACGAAGATACAATGAAAATCTTGTTAGGAACACAATCTAGAAAAGCAAGCGCGTGAAGAAAGCCTAACAACAAATTATGATACGGAGGAAACAAATAATGGCATTTAAGAGGCTTTCGTAGAAACTCTGCCTGTGTGTGTGTGAGAGAGAGTTTTCATATTTTTTAAAGATACTGAACAAATGACAACCAATAATGAAATTCTGGAAAGCGGCCCCAATAATATATGTGAATGTGTATCAAATGAACTGTCGCAGATTTTGGCACTGTTTATTTTAGCTGATAAATTAAAATTTCCGTAATTGCGTAGGCAAAACTCAGATAGTTCATTTGGTACTCATTTACAAGTATTCCCACATAGCAAAATGACGTCCCAGGGATATCTGACGGATCTCCTGGCAGGATATCGGGACGTCCGTAGGACGTCCTGTTTAAGTCCTGTTTACATCCATGGGACGTATAGTTATAATTAATCCTTCGTATAACTATACGAAGGCATATCCTTCGTATAGTTATAATTAATTAAATAATAATAATAGTAAGGTCGATTTAATTTATAGAAATTCCAGGTAGGTAATCCCGCACGGCTTTCCGGGGTACATCCAGGGGACCTCCATACGGGATGAACTGTTTGTATTGCCCACAGAGTTATCCCACGGACGTCCTTAGGACATCGCTATGGGAGCAGGACCATTCTGACGGTAATGGGATCTAAATGGGACGTCCCAGGGACGTACTCTGCTATGTGGGATTATTGGGGGCGCTTTCCAAACTATCATTATTGGTTGCCATTTGTTCAGTATCTTTAAAAAATATGAAAATGCTCTCACATACACCACGCAGCGTTGGTACTAAAACCTCTTAAGAGACCTTATGGGACTGTGCCCAGAAATAAGGAGGACTCTCAAAGTTAGTTCATTTAGGGTCTGATGGTTATATCAGTTTTACATCAGTCCAACCTTGAATGTGAGTTGACAGCATATGTTCTTTTAGGCTTCAGCAGCAAGGCTGTGAAACCTTATTCGTAGCTTGGTTCATATGTTGACAACTTTCAGCTAAGGAACTACTAGGGATAGGAAGGTGTCGTTGGAAAGATCTCGGCAAGATGAGTTCAAGCGTGTATCATTCATCCAGATTGCAGGAGCGGATCCCGAGTTTCAGGGGAAATTTCAACTTTGGAACCGAGTTTCAGGGCAAGGAAAATGGTTGAAGTTTCGTCGAAAAGATCTCGCTGCAATTTTTCCAACGGAGCATTGATCATATATCTAGGATGCTCGCTCCTGAAGCCTGGCTGAAGCTTGTATGCACAATCCCCCGATTGGGATCTGCCTCACTTGTTTAATACTATGATAGTATACGGAGTGTCACTTCGTCTTTTTTGACACCGTACATCACAAATTTCATAGATAATTTCACAATGTAATTGACCGCTTCTTCTGCGCGAACATTTCTGGGACGCGCATGTTATACATGGATAGAATTGGCCCCTCACTGTCAATTCAATATTAAAAAAAAAAAAAAAAAAAAAAACGTGTATAATTATTTTTCAAACGGTTAGGGCACGGGTTTTCAATGTACTCATTTCGAAACCATTCGGATTTGCTTCCAATCTGAATTATTTAGGTACGTACATTTTCGAACTTAGACCATGATTCGATTTTCTCGGGTCGGATATAAATTCGGTACTGGGTAAGGTACTTTATCTCCTTTTCAGTAGGTGACATCACAGAATTGATCGCCTTGAAGGTTTTCTTTATTTATCCTGACACAGGGTGCGAGGTCCTTAAACCGGTACGGTACCTCCATTACTAATTTATTATTTCAATGTCTCAAACAATTATGTGAAAGGAATATTATAAACTTCAGTATCTTCGATGCTAACCAAGTACAAAAGGTTGTTTCATGTATTAATAGCAAATTTGACTGCTAGGTAAACAGTACGTCTACATCACACACAGCACAATCAATTTGAGTCAAGCTTTTAGGCTTGAAACGTAAGCCAACAAGCTGAAAACAAGCTTCTCGTGTCAAGCAAAAAGGCTCAATCAAGCTTGAATCATGCTTGATCTTTCAAAGGCACGAACTGCCTTGTTTAGGCAATGGATAATCAAGCTTGAAATTGGGTTAAGGTCAAGAATATTTTATCTAGCAAAAATCAAGATTGTAGCAAGCTTGAAATATACTTGTCGTATCTAGTCAAGTCTAACAAGGCAAAATCAAGGGAATTTCAACCTTGAATCAAGAAACAGTGTTATTTGGGATAGTACATACAGCAGAGATGTTATTGTAGGTAGTATGAAGAAGCTATATGTGCTAGCAGATGATATAGCTGCAGTCTCTGCGTAGTCAAAAGGCTCCGAAAATTGCATCATTCTGGCAGGGTTACTTTTCGAATTCATTTCCGAGCTCTTGGCACCTATGGATCAGGCCAGGGCATAAATTGAAGGTATTCCTGGTGCTACTGAGGAAAAACCTCAGTCAGAATGGTCAGCCGCTGGGATCGAACCTAGGGCCTTCCGATTGCCAAGCCAACGCTAGAGGGTCGTCTTCCAAAGTTGGTTACAGTTATAACCCAATAATTAAGCAACGCAAAGCCAAAGGATTAAGTGTCACGGATAAAGAAATCAATGCTGGTTGAATCTCAACAAAACTAGTTACCCTGCTAAGGATTACCTCCAGCGTTGAGCATCGGAGGCCCTGCCGTTGTTCGAAAACCGTAGAGACCCCTGGTGTTTCGAGAATATCTGTCGATACAGACAGTGTAACGTTGACCACCGATCGTAAATGGCATAGCTGCCCAAGATTTGCAATTGGTGAAGAAACATAAGCCAAAGATTCACACGCTAGTCCTTTACATTAGGGATGGTCAAAAGGATCCGGATATCTGAAACTCTGATCCGAAAATCATGATAATATGCGAAGTCCGGAGCCGGATCCAGATACATATAAAATATCCGCATGCAGATAGGGGTTGTTCAAATATTACGTCAGCATCCATCAGAGAGGTGGTTCCAGCTTTATTTTTGCTGGGCATCAATGTATTACGGATAGGAAATCTTCATCTAGCTTACAGGAGGAGGCGGTCTAAAATGACTAAAATATTATTGACCTAATATTTGAACGACCCCATATTCAAAAGTAGGATCCGGATATCCAAAACTCGGATCCGAATATCTGAAATTATATCCGGAACTCACATTCTGATTTCTGAAGTGAGTGAAGTGCCAGACAAAGTCACTGAATCCCAGATAGTAATAGCAAATATAAATATTGTTACACTTACATACCTCCTTTAAAACATCACTGACAGACACGTATCCAGAAATTGGTTTTGGGAGGGGTCCAACTTGTGCCAGGACATGAAAATATCAAATACATATTATTATGCCTTAAGTTATACTAATTTTCTATTAAACTCGAGTTTTTTGGGGGGTCCGGACCCCATGGAACTACTGGGATATATATATCTGTCATGCACGTGTGTTATGCGGGGACGGGTTTGAGAACTTTGTTTTTTGATTCTTCCATTTAAATTGTAAATGCTTCAGTTTTTTTCCAAACTCGTCAACGTTGATTACGAATAATAACACAAAAATGAATGGCTTTTCTTTGTTGTGAACCTTTTCACTTTGTAGTATAGTACTATTCACAGCCATATTCGATCCACTACTGGATGAGGCCTCTCCCCGAAGGGAGGATTTGGTCTGCTGCTCCCACGCTGACCAGACGGATTGAGAGAGGAGAGCCGAAGCTCTCACTGTGAGAGCCACTATCTTTTATTCATAGTAGCTCCCCAATTGCATCACGATGCTGGGTGAGCACCGTTCCAGACCCACATGCCTTGGGGAAAATATCCTTGGATGCGCCAGAATCGAACCCTGGACCTCTCAATCTTTAGTCAGCAACGCTAACCACTAGACCAACGAGTCGGTCATATATATATATATAAACTGTTGCCAATTAATGAAAGCAATGCCATGTGGTTACCAAACGTGTCACGTAATCAAAACAAAAACCTTGGTTGTGACCGAGATACATGACACAACCGTCCCGTCCTCCTTTCTTGGTGGAATTTTTAAGTAATGATATTGTAAATCATTTGAGCATCGTACCTGACGACTACCGGTCACCAAATCTCAAAGACAATAACATTCCCTACAATGATGTAACTGAACTATTCTCTCTCCCGGGCACCAATCCCCCTTATCGAGTGAAGGGATTATTTTTCACATGAGCCGAGCAAAAGTTGCAAAATAAAAATGAAGTCCATTCGGCCAATGCTGACGGTAAAAGGCAAACCTTAAAAATGTCGTGTAAAACTTTTAGTGAACAACTTGAAGAAAACCCTAAATTACTAAAGAAGATCCATTCCAACTAGACATATTATCAAGATAATTTGAACTATAAAGATATTTATAAATTACCGTACTTTCTACTTGTAGAAATACGCGCTAGTACTATATATGTGCCAATATCGATATCCGAAACCCGAATCCGAATTCGTTTGGTCATATGTCATGGAGAGGAAGATGCAGATTTTGGAAGAAACCGCTGAACGTTTGTTGTGTTTCGATGAAGCATGGTTGTGATGAAAAGGGGGCAATCTCCTGTCGTCCACATGCTGTGTGAATGGGCAGAACCGTTGCCACGTGGTTTCAGAGTTGTTAAAGGCTGCTACTGCTACAATAAAGGTGAAGATCAATGCAGCCTATAACCAGGAGTACATCTTCAAACTGCTTTACCCCGTGACATTCCACCCCCTCTATGGATGCCACATGGAACTGAAATTCATGCATTTCCTTCTATAGACATTCTCTGACATGTCCAGACACCTCGCTCATGGGTTCCCATTGTTAGAAAGAACTTTAGGATATAGAGCCCCGTACACTGGAAGAACTAAAAAATGAAAAATAAAGACGAAACTCATATTCGGCACGATACCTGAAATGCAGGGTCTTCACGTCGAACATAACCGCAATTGGTGCTGTAAGATTTCTTAAATTTTGTATAGGTACAGCTAAGGACAATTGTTACTCAGGATAGGATCCTATGGAGAACGTTTGTTACTGTGGCGATGAACTTGCGAGTTTCATAAGCCACACTAAGTATATAAATAAATAAGTAACACCGTTCTTTAGCTAAATATCAGGACAATATTTTCCACAATAGTACGCGTCATGTTATTGTGCATCTCTCTGCAAGTTAACAAATAAATCCGATGTTTCAATTTTTTTCAATAACAAAAGTTATAGACATGCTCAGAACTTTTGTCCATAGCTGTACTACCCTGGCTACGTTAAACATGAATCTAACTATACAAAGTAAAATACACAGTAATTAAAATGCAACCAATTTTATTATATTCTTAGAGAGATTGTTGTACAGTGCAGACATATATTTTCCAGCAACATTTTTCTCAGTATAATGACGTAATAATTAACAAAAAATGTAAAATGTACCCGTAAGTTTAGAGAAAACTTTAGTGGTGATCCAAATGTGATGCTATATTTATCTAAATATTTATGCTATATAAATCTAAATTAAGATTTCAAACGAATATTTGTGTGTATTCTCCTTACGTAGAATTTTGTCTGATATTACCACATTGTGCAACTTTTCAATTGTATCTGGATAGCAAAGAAAATGTTATCAGTCACACTTATAGAAAATTTGCGACAGCAAACGTAAAAGTATACCATGCCAAATGTGGCTTTTTTTTAAAAAATATAAGGAAGTCCGAGTTCCACTCCTAGTTAATACTGTGTAATAGGCTACAATTTCCAAAATACATTCTACTTATGCTTGAGCGAGCTCTGGTACTAATTTTCCGTAACTAAAGTGGAAGATTGACTTAACTCAGATGTTGCTGCAGATGTACTTAAGTTTCCGTCGCCTGCGAGTGGAATTAAACACACCATCTCCTAGTTTGAAATAGGACATCGTACCTAATAGACTCCCGTGCTACAGACAGTTGACTTCCGTTAATAGATATTAAAAATTAACGTTGGGCTACAAAAGTCCCTCTGTGGAATGAAACGATGGTACTAGGCAAGTTTGTGCGAATTTTGGACTTAGGATTTTGTTTGACGACGAGAAACTGTCATAAAAAAAAAAAAAAAAACATACCACCCCTGTTTGGCTGCATATCAAGACAATATTTTTCACACAAGAACGTTCAACAAGCAGTGTTCGATTTCTTATCATTTACGAAGGAGGGGGGGGGGGGTCCTAGAACTAGTGGTTCTTGGTAAGTTTCAACCTACTACTTCTTTGGGTAGAAATACCAAGATTTTATCCCTGGTTGGTATCATATTCGGAATCAACAACCGTAATCCTCACGCACCAGTGAAAATCCCCCTCCCTTCCTTTCCCCACGATAAATCGGATACAGTAAACAAGTATGCGTATATCTTCAAATCCAACGAATACATATATGATGTAATATATTTATTTCTGAAAGAAGTCAGCTGTACCAACCACATAACATACTTTAATACTTCAATTCATTAACTTCACCGGACGTGAAAGTAACGATGACAAAGGGTAACGAAACATAAAGTCTGACCAGAACATTACGTTATGTTGCCGTTACTATAGTGTCGATAAAGCTACTTACAGCATCCTTCTCAGAACAAGCGTAATAACTTGTAACAAAGTTGCCACCGCAAAAATACAACGCAATGTCAAGTGTATGTGTGCAATGCAACGTCAAGTGTAAAGCAAATTTCCAACAAACTTCTATGCTATTCCACACGAAATCACTAATATGTTACTGATGTAATATTCACACACCTTATAATAAAACACATTGTGAAATACTATGTACAAACTTATCTAATCAGGTACAGTTCCACAATTGTATTAGCATAAAAATATATACACTGTATTTTCTGTAACAAAATAGTGTAGCTATACAATTTTAAACTATAGCTCTATCATAGTAAAAATATCTTTTACAGGACAGTTTTCGGACGGAAAATGCATCTATTTGGGTCCTCTCACGAGCTGCCACTTGCGGGGTAAAGAGGCGGGGAGCAAAGAGTTACAGATCAACTTGTAGTCTGTGCTGACAACTGGAATCGGGCGGGATTGGAACAGAGTGAGGAATGTATTTGTTAGTGGAGTGGCGTGTTCGTTTGAAAGAGTTTTGGTTTGATGTTAATAATACGTTGTTGTCTGTTAATGCGAAGAAGGGACAGAGTGTACATAGAGAAAATCATGAGCAAAGTCAGTTTTTGCGATACCGAGGATGTGTGTGTCCTATAACAAAAGCGACCAAACATGACTACAGCAACTGGACTTTTTTTTACAAAGAGCAATTCTTCACATTTAGTAAGAATCGCGGACATGAAATTCTATCAGCCCCAAAAGGGAATTGCAGTCCCCTGTTCTCTTGCGCACATACTTTTTCCTTTTTCCGGGATAGGGTAGATTTATTACTTAAATGGCACTTATAAAAATATACAAGTTTGCATGATACTTATGCAAGTCCTTTCCCGTGATAAAATGAACAAACAATGCCAATTACTTCATGCTGAATCTCGTGGCTAGGAGTTTTATTTTGAATATATTTATAGCCTTCAGGCAACTAAGGCTCAGGGAGCGATAGGGTATGCGAGAGAATCCGGCCGGCAACTAAGTTGAAGATAACCACCATTTGCCTGGTGTGACTGAGGAAAAACTCTGGAAAAACCTTAGTAGTCAGGATGGTCGGTCGCTGGTATCGAGGACAGGACCTCCCGAATGCTAAGACAACACACTATGAACTGAACTACGGCCACTTGATTCGCGGACAGGACACGAAGAAACACGCGTCCAATTTCTAACACACACCCCTGCTTCCTAGAAATAGACTATTTCCTTTCCCGCTGCCCTACTGTGAGAGGACCCAATCTGCGATCTCGTTTCTCATACATATATTAGGCACACAATATGGTCAATTGTTTGCACTCGCCGAAAAGCAAAGATACAAATTATTTGGGCAAGAATAAACTCTATGGACCTACACTGATCAGCCAGATAGTAAGAGATGCAACTGAACTGACCACTAGAACGTAACAGTGTGCCCTGATGCAGGAAGTATATCCCGTTTGAACAAACCGAAACTCTCTGTAGTTATCCTGACAATGTATACCCTTGCTTTTTTTGCTTTGGGTGTTATCTACGTGTTTTCCAAGTGCAACAATATCTACGTATTAAGTATTATGTTTCACCAGCTTTGTTTAATCCAGTGAACTTTACGTATACAGATTGTAAGTGGCACTCTGCCCATTGGTGATTTGTGATATTTCGATAGATGATGTTAAATATTGTGTAATTGGTGCTAAACAAACCTGTGATGTAAAAGCTACAAGAAGTGAAGTATATTCAGCTCTGTGAATAGTTTCTCTTTTGTGATCCAAACACTCTATGGTATTCAGTCTATTTTAAGGCTTAAGTGTAACATTATGCACTTTTTTTTAAAATTCTGTTTGTAGTAAAAGATTAGATACCCTCCCGACATTTAAGTAGGTAGGTGGTGGTGGTGGGGGTAAGATGGCGTAGAGCTATGAATACATGTAGGAAACATTACTGTTTAAATTAAAGCTACATGAATATAAACATCACACACACAGAGATAATTCTACACGATAGTTTTATAAATAGTCCAACATGTAGGTGACACAAAGCTATATATGTAAAAAAATAGGCAATATATAGCACCAATTACACAATATGGAACATCATCTATCGAAATATCACAAATCACCAATGGGCAGAATGCCACTTACAATCTGTATACGTAAAGCTCACTGGATTAAACAAAGCTGGTGAAACATAATACTTAATACGTAGATATTGTTGCACTTGAAAACACGTAGATAACACCCAAAGCAAAAAAAGCAAGGGTATATACATTGTCAGGATAACTACAACTCTAAAGGACAATCCTAACACTAAAAATCAATCGTTTAAAAAAAAATCACCAAATAGCTAAATCGGTAAAAATAATACCGAAGCTTCAAACGATAGTCAATAGTTAATAACAGTTCAGATCAATTACAACGTATAATAAATGTACTTGATCGACTAGAATAATCGTAACTCTACAAGTCACACGATTAAAATTTCAACGACTTAAAAAAAAAAATCATTCGACAATAATACAACTTTGATAAAACTTCCTATGTTGAACCATTTTTTAGTCATTAGTGACTTAGGCCATCCTCATTTCAATCTCAGAAGTTAATGATTTCACAAAGACTCATGTCTCGGTCGGGATTTCGAACCCATAGCACTGTCACTCATATACTGAGCCTGTACCTCAGACCACTCAACTGCTGTGGCAATAATTAAAAACTTTGAGAAACTTTACTTTCTTCCGGCTATTTCAGTAACTACTGACTTCTGCCCGTCCCGTTAAGATGTCAACACATTATTTTTAAAAAAAATCCACAAACATCCATGCCTCAGGCGGGACTCAAACCCGCAACCTCGTGTACTCGCTCCCTAGTCTACACGACCTTCAAGATTGGTACTACTTGAGGAGAATCATCAATATTATGTACTACGTAAAAACTAAGCAGGTGCACCATTACAATGAATACACAAAATGAATAAAATATGATTGTTTTACAGCCATTATCACAAGGAAGCAGACGTAAACCTCGTCACATATCAAGCAGAGAAAAGCGGTTTAAACGTTTGATAAACACAATCAAAATCAACAATCACAGCAGGTTTGCCTGGCAAGTTGTTCCTCTACTTGCTCCTGTCTTCCGATCTCTCTCTTTTCTTCAGGCAAGTTTTCCATCGTCTTCCACATCTCCGTTAGGAAGCATCTACAAGAAAGCCAACAAAAATTAATTATTACATCATTTAATATATATATGTATATTATTTTTCTACAAGCTGGGTAAATAGTAATTACCATTGTTCCCAAGCTTTGCGTGGGACATTCAAAAAGTTTTGCGAAAGACTACAAAATTCAGGAAATGAACTGAACTGAAACTTTTATCTTCATAATCCTTCGAAATTCTCTTCGTTAGTTGCCACACAACGTCGGAGGATCTGCAACCATTTATCAAAGCCACTACCGCACTCCAGAAAAGCTGAATTTCCGCCCTAAGCAAGGCCCTACACACATTTAAAGGGTTTTCCAGCGATGACGGACTTCACCCTAGAGAACAATTAGAAGTCGTATGGCGATGGTCGGGATTGTTGGGTGGATGGTGGATGGTAAAGTACCTGGACTTATTTTTTGTTACTTAGTTATTGAACAATAGCTCCTATTCTGTGAGCAGATGCATTGTCATGAAGTAAGAGCATCATCAAAGTTCCTCCTGTCTTTGGACGTTTTCGCTTCAGTTCCTTGAATAGGGGAGGGGATTCAACACATAAGGACCATGGTCATCCCTCCTAGTATGCAATCAACCACCAATGATTCTCCATGGTTGAAGAAAATTGTAAGAAGTCGGTTCCGAAAACGAAAATCCTGTCGAAGAACAAATGATCTTGGGTCATATTCGACCAACGACACCCAATTCTGGGTTTTCTATGGAACAGTGTAGTAGTAAAACCAATTTTAATATCTAGCTCAAATGTCTGTCAATCGTCTCGAACCATTAGGTGGATACATAGTCAGCAATTTCGTCGCACATTCCTTCCATCTCAATTTCTGTTCATGGGCGAGGGAATGAGGGGGCCCATTTTGCACTGACTTACCTCATCTGTAAATGTTCGTGTAGTATTGTGATACTACAAACACTGATGCCAACATCGATACTTAACATCTCGAGGGGGAATATGAGATTTTCTTCCACCAACCACGTTAACCTATGAATTGACCCCTCGTTCACAGTTTCCCGAGATCTGCCAGACCGGGGGTCATTTTTCAAGCTCTTCAGGCCCAGATCAAATGACCCAATCCAGCTTGCTGTCACATGAATACACTTCATCTCCATGAACAGCTACCAAGACCTCATGGATTTTCTTTGCATTTTCACCAGCTACTGTAACATTACTGAATACAGGACTCTGCCTACCTTAGACTGAACAAGATCCAATTGGTTTAACTACATTTTCTGCTAACTCAAGGTCCAATGTTGCCAGCTATATTATTTAAAATTAGCCACTCAGTTTAGTTCAGCTACACTGAGGACACTTGCAAAACGTTTTGAATGACCCACGTATCCAATTAAAAATCCAGGAGTATTTAACTTTTTTCCATATATATGCCAAGAACAAACCTGAACATATAACTGGCAAAAAAGAGGCCTCCCCAGTTAGAGTATCCTACAGGTACTGGACAAAATAATTGAAAAAACTTGTCAAAAGTGGGACATATTGTAACTGTGTTTAGTAGCATTGCGAAGATCAACCGTCTCTTGTTTGTTTCAGGTAGGATGGACTGTGCACTAATAGTGGAGTGAGGCAGTGTGGTTGTGGACGCTATGCAGGTGCGGTGAGTGACCAGCATGTTCGACTTGACGGAGTTTCAGAGAGGTCTAATTGTGGGTGCCCGTCCAGCTGGAGCATCTGTCAGCAAAACAACGACGTTATGAGGCGTTACACCAGGCACGGGCTTGAAAGTCATGACCGCGTACACAGTCCACGGGAAAACAGGGACGGCGAAACACAATAATGGTCGAAAGACGAACCTGGAGGATAGGGACCGCCGGACCTTGAAGCGGATTGTGACGTCGCAGAAGAAAAAGTGAGTACAGAACTTAATCTGCTCCTAAACACCCCGGTGTCATCCAAAACAGTGACTCGGGAACTGCCTAAAATGGGTATTCATGGGCGTATTGCTCTTTTCAAGTCCCAAGTAACAGAGAATGGTCCAAGGCGACATGAAAGGTGCAATATCCACAAAAACTGGACGTTGGAGGACTGGCAACGTGTCGTGTGGTCGGACGACTCACCCCCTCAAGCATACGATGTGGACTGTCTCCACCCGATTGTCAAACATGGTGGCGGCTCTATTATGGTCTGAGGCGCAATACCCATAGAGTTATAAAACCTCCACTAGAGTCAGCATGGCGCTGCGATCGCGGCGCCACTTGAAAGTTGGGCGAGAGTATGTGTGTTTGGCAGAACAACACGTTATGCTTTGCTCTTTGGCATTTTCTGGTATGGTTCTTCGTATTTGAGAAAAAAACGCCGGTCTGCTATGCAGTTTATAGCTATACTGAGAGATTTAAGAAAGGAAGTAATGTAGTTTCACAACGTGAAAAAATCATTATGTAAAATACTGTTTCGTGCAGTTTATATCTTTGCTAGTAATACAAAAGAAAACACACATCTTTGAATAGAATTATTTGATGCAACATTGTGTTAGATCGATAGCTATAAAACTGTCCCTCAATGCCAAAGGGAAGACAAATATCCATAAAAATAAGTATTCTTACGTTCAGAAATATTGGATCGTTTTCATTTAGGCCTACTGAATATAAAATAGTTATATTCGTGTAGAAAAAATGATAATTATATCTGTCTATTTAAAATTTAAATATTATTAAGCCCATAATGTACTGTTGAATTTTATTTATGGCCTTCAGGCACCTAAGGCCCAGGCCGGGATAAGAGAGGGGAAAGGATTCGGGAAGATGTCGGCCAGGGCGTATGTTGAAGGTGCCATCCTGGCATGTGCCTGGTGTGACTGAGGAAAAACCAGTCAGAATGGTCGACCGCAGGGATCCAACCCACAACCTCCCGAATGCTACGCCAACGCTCTACCGCTGAGCTACGGCGACACGGTAAGTAATGTGTTGTTGAAAAGATTTGTTAGATTACGGTATTAAGAACAATGATGATGATGTGTGTTCTGCCCGAAGGCAGATCTCAGAGCTAGGTGAACCCATGGTGATTTGCCATTGCCTTCTATCGCATGAAGATGACGTCCTAAGAATGGGACCTACAGTTTAAAGTGGGTTCCGAACCACTTGTGTCTCCGCCGGGAATCGAACTAGAGACACCTTGATTTCACAATTAAGAACAATAGAAACATAAATTTAACATAATAACAAAACTAGATAAGATACATTTCTTATCGGTCGGTCTGGTCGACAATAGGAAGACTCGTGAATTCTATATACCTAAAATCGGACACAATAATATACTTAATACGCTATTCGTATTATTTATGATATAAAGTTAGAACATTTGAAATGCTAGAAGAAACAATGTTGTTTTTAAATATTTTTAAGACAAAGACTTTTACCATAAATTTAAAGACACACTACTTGATTCTCAGATAACATTTCCGGCATGTTCTAAGCTAATCAGGGAAGCTTTTTTTTTTGGTCTATATAATGTCACTTTCCATAGCTGGTAGAACTTAAATATCAAGTTAAAGCTGTCCGAAAACTAGAGATAGTTTTTATACACATTTTTTTAATGGCATACGTCTTGTTTCAATGATATTTATGTCAAAATTGCCGACTACTAGTGTATGTCCGACGACTGGTGCCCTTACCATATTTTCAATTTTATATTTTTTCTTTGTAAATCTATGCAATTACATTGCATTGGTTGTATACAATTACAGTATCAGCAATTAGTGTGTATAATACTCATGTCACTTCAGATGTATCCCTAATGTTGTAGATTTTTAAATGTATGCCTTATGTTTTTTTTTTACATAAGTTATGTGGCTTTAAGTATAAAAATTATATTGTTTGAATTACATAAAATATGAAGTAAAAACCGGGATAGCACCTTGAAAATAGGCCCTGACCGACACCTTCCCGAATTCTTTCACCTTCCCTAGATGCCTAAAGGTCATAAATAAAATTAAGAAAAAAAAATGTTTCAGAACCAAAATCATAGTTATCAAGAACGTTTGATATAAGTGATTTTTATATTAAATTATACCTTATATTGATCAAGTTAATTAGGAATTGTTTGTATCTTACGTATTGAACTTAACTAAGGAGAAATCTACTGCGAATTTGTTTGTTTTCCTTCATAAAAAAGATCGTGCGTAGCAAATACAATACCAGGCAGCGTACGGTCGCTGTTTTGTGCCAAACGAACGCCAATTGAACGTTCAACTTGCGCCGGCTGGGAGTTAAAATCCACGCAGACGGTGGCGCCAGCACTGCCTCCAGTGGAGGTTTTATAACTCTATGGCAATACCATAGTATTCGGCTGACCCACGCAGTCTCCAGACCTGAATATCATGGAGCGTCTGTGTGTTGTTTTGGAAACCAGGGTTCGGCGTCGGTTTCCACCTCCGTCTCTACCTGAGCTGGAGGCTGTGCTGCATGAATGATGGCTTTGAATTCCACTCCCCACCACTCAGGACTTGTATTAGTCTATTCTGTCCAGAAGTCAAGCCGTATTGTATGCTTAAGTTGGAGCAACACCACCCCGGCCTGAGCCTTAGATGCCTAAAGGCCATAAATAAAAATTGAAATTGGACCAACACTGTTCCGACTTCCACAAGTGTTTCCATTATTTTGTCCAATACCTGTATATAGATGGTACAAATCGCCTAATCAAACCCAACCCAAAAAACACAAAGATTCCAAGTATGCCGCGAGATTCCCTAATTTTCCAGGAATTACGCAATAAGTTATAAAAATTTTCAGTCAACTCCCGCTTTAAGCACATCACTAACTCTAGAAAGCTCATTCACAGGATTCAAAAGTTATTTCACGAACAGTGCACTATTCCGGAGTGTATTAAATTACTTGCAATTGCAGTAAAAAGTACATTGACATGATCAAAACGTTGCCTGTCGGTTGGCATAAGTGAACATCAAAGAGACCCCAACATTGAAAATCCATCGAAACATTTACACAGTGACTAGCATCAAATAGCAACAGTTAGAATACTTCATAAATCAACAACAAATACCGATCGATCACTCATGGAATCGTGTTTACATCACTTCGTAATGCTCGGAACTGAATAAAGACAAGGCTAATTTACACAAATCGTAGTCTCCTTTCACTACGAAACGAATAAACTTAATCTCAATGTACACAAATTGCAAATTAAAACTTATGAATGAGATTGCTTGCATATTTCTTTATACATTAATTCTCAAATTAAAAAAAAAAAAAATAAAAATAAAATAAAATAAAGACACATATTTCTTAAACAATTTGTACTAAAAAATCAAATATAATTTTGTTTATGCATGACTAAAAAGCATGGGGCGCTCTCTCATATACAGTCACTTTATAAATTCTTGAATTAGCTCCCCATGATTTTCTTTTTACTCATGCATAAACAAAATTATTTTTTACATTTTAGTACAAATTGCTTAAGAAAAGTATTGTCTTAAAAAAGTTTCATATTTTTTTTTTCTAGTTATTTTGGAATTCGGATACTTTTTCTCAAGCTAATATTTTGTGACCCAAGTGTTCTGCAACCAGTAAAATAGCTTATCTTTGCAGGGTAGTATATATATATTAGGATAAAGAAGTCCATATTGAAAAATATATTAAAATATGCTCTTAAAATATATAAATATATAGAAACATATGAAAGTAACAACGGAATATTGTATTATCACCCGACTTACGTCGCTGTGCAAAATTTTATCATTGTATGACGTCGAGAAATGAGTTAAATTAAGGTTACAAGATTTGAGGACACCATGAACCATTGTGAACTAAAGAAAAGAATGTAATATGTGCAAGTTACTAATTACTGTTGATAACCTATTATTAGGTCTGTGTAAAAGTTTATCAATTTAGTCATTTCTTAGCATTCACATATACACCTCCGTCCCAATATACGACCTGGCAACACTATAAAATTATACAATTTCGCTACCATATAAACAGTCAACATTTCAGCTATACTCTTCTTACTTCCTTACTTTTTTCTGACACTTTCTTCTTTTCCTCATACTTTAAGGATAAGCTAAAGCAACGATCTCCAACCAAAGATGGCAGCACTACCTCCGTATATGTCTAATGTACTCTTATCGTTGTACGAAATGTGAATACTGCTTCTACAAATTCAAGCCTAGAGAGTTCATACTTTCAGGGAAGAAAGTTCATAACCAATTCAAGAGCATGATCGATGCCGATTTTTTGCTTTCGTTTTCCTTCATTGTTGAAATCGCCTCATTATTGTTGTGAATATCGAAACATATAACAATGAAACTCTTTCAACAATGAAACTCTTTCAACAATGAAGGAAAACGAAAGCAAAAAATCGGCATCGGTCATGCACTTGAATTGGTTATGAACTTTCTTTCCTGAAAGTTTGAACTCTCTAGGCTTGAATTTGTAGGAGCAGCAAGGAAAAATTTCGTGTAACAATGAAAATACATTAGACATGTACGGAGGTAGTGCTGCCATCTTTTGATGGACCTCGTTGCTTTAGCTTATCCTTAATCAGGGACGTAACTACAATACAGCGAGACCCCGCGTTACGGGGGCCTTGAAGTGTCTCAAATAGATGAAAAGTGAGTTAATGATAAATATTCACAATTTTTTTTTTTTAAAATGACAAGAAAATTCAAAAATCTTCTTCTTCTTTTATTATTAATATTATTATTATTGTTTTTCACAGAAGGTTCTAACTTATTTGGGTTTAATCCCAAAATTTTATCAGAGAATTTTGCCCTATTTTTGAGCAATGAATTTTCAAAAATTAGCTTATGCGCCATTTTCAAGAGCACTCGTTATTTCAAAATGTCCTTCTATATATATATCCATTAAAATTCGTTTAGCAGTCAATTCAATCATTTCGGAATCATACAATATTTTATGTTGCAAAAGGTTTGCCGAGCAAGTCATCCATATACACATTTGTTCATTAAATCGGCACTACGTTATGCCATAAATCAAATCAATTCGACATTATTATGAAAGTAATTAATCTATCATCACATTTCCTCAATGCCTATTTTCACAATTTCATCAACCATGACACAGGCGACATAGTCATCGAGCATTGTTGGGTGATGACTTCTATTTAGTCGCATCTTTGATAGGATAAAAACATGTGAAGCTGCGTCACAAACGCTTTCTGCTCTGCAATTAAAAAAAAAGATCTCTACACGGAATTTATAATGCCTAACTCGGGCATGAGAATAGGAACCTCTCTATATTTGCTCCTGTTCGTTCAAAATGATGTCCGTAATAAGAGATGCAGTCAGCTGCATAGACACTTCACACATCTTTTGAAAGGTGGCAACGTTTTGCAAAAGATTTTATTACAACATGGAATGAGAAAAGACACGCGGAGCACTCATGTTTCCAACTGAACACTACATAAAAATAACTTACAAGGATGATTCAAATATCACAATCTACTAGCCGTGAGATGCTTTCTATGTTTCCGCTACCTTAAATTTATTTGTAACTTGCCTGAAACAAATAGAAAAGTTGACATTTCTACCCTTGTTTCTTGACATAAATGAATAACGTGTGGGAAAAAAATAAAAATAAAATAGATTTCTATATTTTGTTACACCATAGATATTGGCCCTCTATTATTATTATTATTATTATTATTATTATTATTATTATTATTATTATTATTATTATTATTATTATTATGATGATGATGATGATGATGATGATGATGATGATGATGATGATGAT
>JAGDQP010017214.1:5807-19700 GCA_022664845.1 Lepisma saccharinum | reverse complement strand
GTGATGATGATGATGATGATGATGATGATGATGATGATGATGATGATGATGATGATGATGATGATGATGATGATGATGATGATGATGATGTTGTTGTTGTTGTTGTTGTTGTTGTTGTTGTTGTTGTTGTTGTTGTTGTTGTAATAATAATAATAATAATAATGGGGAATAATAATAATAATAATAATAATAATAATAATAATAATAAAGCGTTTCCGAAAATTCATTAAAAATTAAGAAAGCACATCGTTCATATTCTGTATAACTTTAATGTAACTTGATATGTAATATTGCACAAAAGACAACTTTGATATTCAATCCCTTTCGTGCGAAAATCACATTTGAAAATCAGAATTGTTTTTATTCCGACAACCACGTTTGGTTATCATTTTGACCAATACGATTATATTTTAGGCTTTTCATGCAGAGGACTAAAATTATCAAGCAAACTTTAAAGGAAGAAATAGTTTTTGTTTGCATGTCCTGTGATAAACCAGTCCGTAGATATTACGTTTTCTGTAAATGTTTGCAAACGCACATTTCTGCATGTTCTACAATTAATCAGTTAATTGAAAAATGAATTAATACCCGCATTGAACTGTTCTTATATAAGAGATATAAATATTAAAAAAAAAAAATCCTTTTGAAAATGGTCGAGCAACCAAGCTGGATGATTTTAGATGGACTGACCCAGTCAGTAATGAGTATTGACTGTTCCTGAAAATGGCGAATAAGCCAATTTTTGAAAATTCATTTCTCAAAAATTGGGCAAAGTACTCTGATAAAATTTTGGAATTAAATCCAAATAGGTTAGGGCCTTTCGAAGTCAAAAATTTAGATTTTTAAATTAATCTCCTTTTGAGATAAATGACCTTGAACTTTATAAATTTTACACACACAGCTGTGTTTAGACATTATTTACCGAAAAGAAGAACATTTAATTTCAAATCTAATAATATGGATATAACGACCTCTTAGTGGAGGCATATAATATAATAATCACAGCCATATTCGATCCACTAGTGGATGAGGCTTCTCCTCGAAGGGAGGAGTTGGTCTACTGCTCCCACGCTGATCAGATGGGTTGGGAGAGGAGAGCCGAAGCTCTCACTGTGATCGCCACTGTCTTTTATTCACAGCAGCTCCCCAATTGTCCTCAATATGCTGGGCCAACACCGAAAATTTTTAGCCCCCACCGGATATCGAACCCGGGACCGCTCGCACTGAAATCGAGCGCTCTACCGACTAGGCTACGCAGAAGGCTCATATATATAAATCCTAGATTTAGGTCCACCTTTTGATGATCAAAAATTGCACGAAATACAAAATATGCCATTTTCAAGCTTATGTTTTGTAACTTTTTTGTTATCAGAATTAAAAAAAAAAAAATTATACTGACATTAAAGCTGGTAGTTTAAAGAAAAGAACTGTTTTCGTTTCATTCCAGTATCTCTTACGGAAGTCGAGTTATTCAAAAAGGTGAGTAGACGTCCCATCTGAAAAATGTCATGACTGCATCTCTTTTCCCCCTGCTGGAGTACAAAAAAAATTGAAAATTGTTTTCGTTACTTTCAAGATCATATACTATTTCCAGATTTTTTAAAAATTGTGTGGCTACTACCTATTATTTATGAATCTGACGAACATTGATGGAATGCCTCCACACAGTTTTTCGCGATATTTCGGTATATTATGCCCGTATTCTTGCTTATACAAGAAAAGACGAAGCAGATTGAATAAAAGACTACGACGACAGTGGAACCACGTAGCTGACGACGCGTGAAGTTTGGAGAACAATTGACAACTGTACCGCTTGTAAGTTCGGGATGGAATTGTAGAAGGAAGTGTTGAAATTGCAGGTTTAAAGCTATTGAAGGTTAAGCCAGGATTCATTTTCGCGTTCAAACCATGAATAAAGGCGTGTTGAGGTGCTGGTCGTAGGGAATGAAATGTGTATTATGGCAACCAGGGAAGGTAGGTCAAAATTGGTATTGTGGGACTCGGTGTGTAAGGAGACGGGCATCCGGTTTGTAGATAGTACAGAAGTGACGATGGTTGTTAATACGAATAAAGAGCACCACCGGTTTCTCTCACATGAAAGGAATAACAGAACTTGTAGGTTAGGATGTATATAACATTAGAGGTGTAGCATGTAACCTTGGGATTTAGGGTGTACCGGCCACTAGCAGTATTGATAGTGACTGTGGGAGAAGTGATGAAAATGGAGCAGGTCCTACATCTGGGTCTCTTGTATATATGGGCGCCGGTTTGGGGTGGTGGCGAGGAAAGATTCGTACGGACCAAGATGTTTCTAAGATTAGGTGGATGCTGAGAAACTAATCTCGGTTTGAAGGGAAATACTGTCTGGTGTCTGGATCAGATTGGAGAATGTGGAAATGAGAGTGTAGGATTTGTTTGACCTTGCTTAGTTTAGGATGGAACTGGGTGATTAGAGCCGGTGGGTTGTGATTAGTATTAGACGTTTGAGTGTGCTGAGTGTGTGAGGATGCACGGCGGATGTGTTTGGTTACGAGGTTAGAAGGGTAGCCTCGGTTGACTAGAGCCACGTAGAGGCGTTGGTTGTAAGTTTCAGCAGCAGAGGTGGTGGAATTCAGGCGTTGTCCTCTGAGGGCAAGGGTGAAAGGAATCGCTTTCTTGGTGTGGTAAGGATGGAAACTTGATTAGTGTAAATACTGCATGTGGTTGGTAGGTTTTATGCGAACGGAAGTAGTGAGGGTGTTGTTTTCTAAAGTGATGTCCACGTCAAGGACTGACTCTTTTGTTAGAGAAGGACCAAGTGAACTGGACAAAACGGAATTGGATCACCTGTTCTACGAATGTGTTGAGACTGGTTTCACCCTGAGTCCATAACAGCAGGGTATCATCCAAAAACCTGATGTCCTAATTCTAGTTCGTAGACATCACTTTAGAAAACAACACCCTCACTACTTCCGTTCACATAAAACCCACCAACCAACCACATGCAGTATTTACACTAATCAAGTTCCCATCCTTACACCACCAAGAAAGCGATTCCTTTCACCCTTGCCCTCAGAGGACAACGCCTGAATTCCACCACCTCTGCTGCTGAAACTTACAACCAACGCCTCTACGTGGCTCTAGTCAACCGAGGCTACCCTTCTAACCAAACAGATTCGCTGCGCATCCTAACATATTCAACTCACTCAAATGTCCAACACTAATCCCAACCCACCGGATCTAATCACCCAGTTCCAACCTAAACTAACCAAGGTTACACAAAGGCTATACTCTCATTCCACATTCTCCAATCTGACACAGGCACCAGATCAGTATTATCCACCAAACTGAGATTAGTTTTTCAGCATCTCCCTAATCTTACAAACATTTTGGTCCGTACGAATCCTTCCTCGCCACCACCCCAAATCGGCACCCATATATACAAGAGACCCAGATGTAGGACCTGCTCCATATTCATCACTTCTCCCACAGTCACTATCATTACTGCAAGTGGCCGGTACACCCTAAATCCCAAGGTTACATACCACACCTCTAATGTTATATACATCCTAACCTACAAGTTCTGTTATTCCTTTCATGTGAGAGAAACCGGTGGTGCTCTTAACATTCGTATTAACAACCATCGTCACTTCTGTAGTATCTACAAACCGGATGCCCCATTCTCCTTACACACCGAGTCGCACAACTCCAATTTTGACCTATCTTTCCTGGCTGCAATAATACACATTTTACCCCCTACGACCAGCACCTCAACACGCCGTCTGTGGGAAGGGGAACTTTATTCATGGTTTGAACGCAAAATTGTATCCCGGTCTTAAACTTCATTAGCTTTAAACCCGCAATTTCAACACTTTTCCTTCCACAATTCCATCCCGAACTTACACGCTTTACAGTTGTCAAGCTCCTGAAATTCACACGCTATATAGCAGTAAATTGTTCTCCAAACTTGACGTGTCGCCCGCTACGTGGTGTGACTGTCGTCTTAGTCTTTTATTCAATCTGCATGTATTCGTCTTTTCTTCTACAAGATAGAATATGGACGTAATATACCGAAATATCGCGAAAAACTATGTGCATATTGTGTACGTGTGTGTTTGTTTTCCCATGGAACAAATAAGCTGTAAGTAAATTCCTTACTCTTTATCATCATAAATTTACCTTAAATTGACCTTCCAGCTTATCTTTGTGTTTGTGTTAGTGATATATATTTATCATATATACTCTAAGGAAAACCGGAAGGGCAATTTAAGGTAAATTTATGATAAAAATTAAGGAATTCACTTACAGCTTATTTGTTCCACAGGAGAACTAACACACACACGTAGACAATACAAAATAATATATATGCAGATTGTACAACAGTGGCACCACGTAGCGGACGACACATCAAGTTTGGACAACAATTGACTGCTATCTAGCGCGTGGAACAATTGACAACAGTACAGCGTGCAAGTTCGGGATGGAATTGTGGGAGGAAAAGTGTTGAAAATGCAGAGCAAACGGAAGGTTTAGAGTTATTGAAGGGCCATGATTCATTTTCGCACCCTCCCACAGACGGTGTGTTGAGATGCTGGTCGTAGTGGATAAATATGGGTATTGTGGCAACCAGGGAAGATAGGTCAAAATTGGTGTTGTGAGACTTGGTGTGTAAGGAGACTGGGGCATCCGGTTTGATGATAGTGCAGAAGTGACGATGGTTGTTAATACGAATGTTAAGAGCACCACCTGTTTCCTCCACATAAAAGGCATCACAGAACTTGCAGGTTAGAATGCATATTACATTAGAGGTGTGGCATGTACCCTTGGGATTTAGGGTGTACCGACCACTAAAATACTTACCGTATCTGTATTACGTAGCGACATCTTCTGAAGGCCTTCTTCAAGGCTCGAAAGAGACGAGTCATTCTGAGTTAAAGATGACTTTAAACCCACAGATTCTCTTGATGGGGTCAGGACCCCTCCGCTACTCTCGATTTCCGATGTTATTCCTAAGATAAGAAAACCAAATATGAATTTACAGTTTCACTTTATATATTGTCCGATTTCTACATACTTAAATATGTGAATGACAAGTATGATGTTTACTTATCAACCTTGATAACAATCTTACTTATCAACTTTGATAACAATCTCAAATACGATCTTGCTTTGATCATATAAAAGGAACGAAGCAATTTCTGTACGCCAATTCTCAAGTACAAGTTTACAGTTTTATATAAAATGCGGCAAACTACACAGAAATTTGTACACCACTTTGCAACAGAGTTGCGTTCTATGTAATAAAATGATACACCGAATACGAAGGAAGTTTTTCACCCAGTGCTAGTGAAAATGGTTTCGTTTATTAGTATATTAGTCGATTCTTGAACTCCGTACCAGTCCCATAACTTGGCCTGAATTGCTCACAGACCTTAAAAGCAAAATGTGGCGAAAATTATGGCGCACGGAATGCTGGTTTTGATTTCCTGACAACGGACATTGACTATGGAACTTAAAAAAAGAAAAGTATAGTTATTATGAGCACTATAGAGGACCAAAATTACGTCAACGATTTCTGCAGTTACCAACAAAGCCGTATTAAGGTATCTGGAGGCTCTACGCTATTGACTCTGTTAAGGCTCTTGTTACCTAAGCCCTATGGTCGGTACCTTTACGTTGGTAACTGATTTGCCTTTCGTGAGGCCCTAAGCTGCATCCGTTTTAGCCTCTACTTAATCCAGCTCTGATCGCCAGCAACTCGGAAAGTACTGGGTGTATGCAAAGCATTTAACAATGGGAAACTGAATTCGGGTACATCGAGAAACAGTCGTTTAAGGAATATTTCCTAGGAGTTCATCTGAAACTATTAAATATAAAGTAGGAATAATCTTCCTTTTATGGAACTATGATTGACTTCCTCTAGCTTAAACCTACATGTCTTCATTTTCATCTTCATAAAATCGATTAGTTTCAGTTCGTATGTACGGTTTCACTGACAGTGATACAACTATCTTTGTAATCATCCATTTCCTTTTTATCTTTACTTTGACGGGAAAGAGATTTTGTCGTCTTTGAAAGTACTCGGTGAAGGTGAACTGACGAGTGAATATTCCCAACTGATTAGCCGATATTTACATGAAATATTTTTTTCTCACTAGGTTTTAACCTGTAATGCACGAAAATGACATCCATAGACCCTAACCTTTTCTTTTTTTTGAAAATTTTGAACAGGATTTTTTTTTTTAAAATATCTATTTGTGTCTATTTGTACATTGTAAAGAATAGGTATGAAGACACTTGTTGTGATAAAACAGCTGCGGGAATATGATCCAAACATCTGGCGGTGATATGAGAATCATGATCGCCATCTTGGATTCAGCTCGAGAATTTTAAATAGGAAGAGGGCCATATGACCGTATCATTTTAGGCTAGCTTGTTCCCACAAATCCAAATATGAAGAAATTTTACACCTACGCTTATTTGTTTAGGAAATTACAATATGGCGTCCTACAACATGTGTTTAATTTATTGGTAATTTTGGTGGGCACACAAAACCAGTCGTTTTTCCAATCGCCAGCAACGAACCCAGCATACCGTCACCACCGTTGAACCCGGTGTTACCCAGTGCACACG
This sequence comes from Lepisma saccharinum, assembly GCA_022664845.1. Taxonomy (NCBI): domain Eukaryota; kingdom Metazoa; phylum Arthropoda; class Insecta; order Zygentoma; family Lepismatidae; genus Lepisma; species Lepisma saccharinum. The sequence continues at coordinate 13,088 of JAGDQP010017214.1, read as the reverse complement.
AGGATTTTAAAAACGACTGGTTTTGTGTGCCCACCAAAATTGCCATCCAATTGAGCACATGTTGTAGGACGCCATATTGTAACTTCTAGATTTTTTTATCTCCTAAAAAAATAAGCGTAGGTGTAAAATGTCTTCATATTTGAATTTTTGGGAATAAGCAAGCCTAAAATGATACGTCACATGACCCTCTTCCTATTTAAAATTCTCGAGCCGAATCCAAGATGGCGACCATGATTCTCATACTACCGCCAGATGTAGCCCTTCATCTATTGCCATTACTCAAAGGTTCGATCATATTCCCACAGCGGTTTTATCACGACACAAAACGATATTTAAAAATAATCCTGTTCAAAATTTTCAAAAAGATAGGGTCTATGGATGTCATTTTCGTGCATTACAGGTTAATACCTATTTAGAAACAAAAAATAAAAAAAAAAGAGTTTATAGGAATCTGGTACGAAATTATTACTCGTTAACTTCCAAACATTAAATTTTGATTCATCTTCTGCCACTATCTTACTCCCGCTTTCACAATTTGAATATTTAAATATGCTGTTTATTTCCTTTTATGATTTTGAGAAACATAATCGTATGAAGATTCAGAAAAAAAAAAAGTAATAATTGGGGGATAGTAAATATAAACATCATACAATAGGATTTGAACCTCCGCCACGGGAATACGAAGTACGGTACCCATACTTTCTAAACAATTGTCCATGCGAACTGCTCTTAAGATCCTCCAATTCCTACGAGATCTTATGAGGATCTATGCTCCATGTGCTGTACCGACGGATACTTTCATGAAATTCAAGTTGATAAGAGTACTGGCTCGTCCTTGTAGAAGTAAATACTCACAAACAAAATAATCTGTCCAATAATTCCTTTGTAGTCAATGGAAGTAAAAATTACTGGGATAACGATAGGGCCTAGACAGTGGATAGGATTGGTAATTTTAGAGTACTGGGTGGAAGTAACGCGAGCAATGGTTGCAATCGACTACTTTCCCGACAATGCCAGGAACTGGACAATATTTCATTACTTAATTGCACAACATCTATGTATCATCAGTGTTAACATATACACTACTTTAATTTTTTTACCTCGTGGTAAGGGCACTGCATCACTGTCCAGAAATTCGACCAGTCCAGATATCCCTTTGGAAAATTGTCCTTTCGCTATAATTAAAAATAATAATAATAAATAAATAAATAAGAGAAAAGAAGAAAAAAAAAATCATTCCTAAATAGTACAATATTTTCACTACTAAATATTATAGACATTAAAAACAAACATTTAATAAATCAGATTGGATAATGTCCAATTTGGTAGTACTGAATTGAAATTGGGGGGGGGAAGGGGGAGGCACGTCCCAAAAAGATGTTAAAAGAATATTTTGATATACTGCAAATACACACGAAACATGTATATCATCAATTAGAAACTAATTTCTCCTAAAAGTGGTATTACGCGAAGGATTTACATGCAATTATTATCTCCTTCTGTTAATTGAACGCCAAGCAGGAATTTCCTGTGTAAAGTAACAGAGAAGTTGTTACGTAAGTAATAATACTCTCCTCTCTTAAATTCAAATTTTGGGACAGCAGTGGTTCGTTGCTGAGAAAAATTTTACCGTTGACTGAATTGCTATTACTTATTAGCGTCCAAAATGAGTTCGCGAACTTCGAAGAACAGGACTTACAGTTCTTGGCGAAGTAGGGTCACAACCATTCCGTCCAATGGACTTCCATTCCGCATAGAAAATAATTCAAAGTTAAAAAAAAAAAAAAAAAAAAAAAAAAAAAAAAACAAAACCCCGAAAGAATACTGTTCTTTTTTCGGTTATTAGGCGTTTTCCATTTCAACACTTCGATCCAACGAAGCACTAACAAAAGAAAAACCCTTACAAAATACGAAAGCTGGCTCTAACAAAAGAAAAATGTTCCTAGTATATGCTTACGAGGGCACTTTAAAATTTTTTAACACTAAGTTTGTCCCGTGTTATGGCCACTCGTGGCCTACGAATACATAAAAGTTGAGAAAAAAACAAAAACAGTAATCATCTTACTCTAATACGAAGCATACAAACCTAATGGTATCGGAGTACTATCCAGACAATTCTCCACATTAAATCCTCTCAATTCGTCATCTGAAAAGAAAAACAAAGTAATATATAAGTACACACTTAACCATATCTTATCTCTATTAGTACACGAATCAGGGTTACCAGGCTTTTTTCATTCCCCCCTGACTTTTCGGTGTGTTCCCATTTTCCGGGTTACATATCTAGATTTTCGGATCAATCGTGAAAATTTTAGTAGCTAAGAAATAGATTTTTCTTTAGCTAAATATTATTGTAAGAAGAACGAAAACAAACAAGGACACTTAGTTTGTAACCTGAATTTCAGAATACCCTTTCAAATTGCATTCCGTTATAAATAGTTCTAAGAGGGTCCTGGACTTCGTGATAAACAAGAAAGGTACTCTAAAGGGAGAAGAACAAAGAGGAGTGGTGTACATGTTCCGTATGAACTGTCAGACAGTGTATATAAGAGAGACGAAAAATATGACAGGAGAGGCTTAAACAACACAACGATGACGTCCGACTAAAAAGAGACAGAAATGCTATTTACAAACATGTACAGGAAGAGGCGCTTAATATGGACTGGGAAAGGGCGGCAATAATAAAACAAGAGGAAAGGATGTTGGTTAGGAAGTGGAAAGAAGCGAGGAGAATCAGGGAAACGGGAGATAAAGCGAAGAACTGGAATGGTGGGTTCAGTATAAATGAGGAATGGGAAGACATACTGGGAAGAGAAGCGCGGAGAAAGTATTCCAGAAAGTGTTCTGTAGCCCCATCCCCGCCCTTTTGTTTTTTTTATAATTTTTCCTTTTTTTTAAGTTCCCTTTTTATTATTTATTTATTTATACGTAGCTTATTTAACTTGATTTATTTTATATTTATTTATTTATATAGGGTGTGGCCTGTGTGCGAAGGACTGTGATTGGTTAACATCTGTTTAGTTTTGGAAAGTAAACGTATTCTGGGGCTTGATTGGCGGAAGACGTAGAAAGGATCTCTTGGTCTTCTGGTGCATTTGATGAACTGTTAGTGTTCATTAGTGTTTCATATTAGGAAGATGTTGTTAGAACATTGAAATTGTAACATTTGCTGTGTCTTTTTACAATGAAGTCAGCCTGTTTCAATTAAACAGTTCTTCACATATACATGTACTTGAAGGTCAAGTCAAAGTACTACTTTATTTCATTCAAAGAACTGCATCTCAACTTCCAAACATGTTTCTGATTCAAATAAACTTAACCGTATTTTATTTAAGAATTCCAAATACTAGTAAAGACTAATTTCAGAACTATTTTACTTCTAACGTTAAGTTATTACAATATTAATATGACAACCTAGATATTTTTTCATGATATCTAGTATATTAAGCTTATTTTAAAAACGAAAACACGACTTTAGAAATCCCCTGATTCACTATGATAACGAATTGTACAAAATATGTGTTGAATATTAAATTACGTACAGTAGGTTTGCCGTGGAGTAAATTAGGCCCATTTTCTTGACTCTCCATGGCTTGCTATAAACTTTTGAACTTACTATAACCATCGACGTCCTGGAATTATTTTCATTTTAGTTTGCAATATTTAGATAATAAAGCCCAATTTCTGCAATTCTATTACACTGGATAAGTTTTAACAATAATAATAATAACAAGGGGAAGAATTGGGTAGGAATCGATCCTGGCCTTAGTCAAGGTATCACTCTAGCATTTGCCTGATGTGACCGAGGGAAGTCTCAGAAAATCAGTCAGGATGACCGGCACGGGTAATCGAACCAGTCCAGCCGCTCTACCTAGTATTACGAAAACAATAAAATTCCTTTTTATAATTGTGGTCTCCACCATCCCTACAGCCACTCAACACACACACACACTTCTTTTATTCTCAGACGTTGTTCAATGAACATACATAAATTGTAACAATGTACTTTTCATAGAGAAGAACATTATGCATTAAAATTACTCCAGTAACGATTTGTTTACTTTCTCTCTGCCGTAATTAGTAGGGATAAATAAGTACTATCAAGGAAAAGAACAATTCACATGCTCGTAAACCGGATTAGAGGCATCTAATCTAGATTGTGAATATTTAAGGAGATTATTATCTTTTGACGTTTCTAAAACGACCATTCATTAACATCAAACTTCGAAAATCAGGTACAAATCACTTCACAAACCATGAAATGTAATAACCTTGTTTGCCACACTCAGATCTAACCATACACGATCGCAAAGTCACCTTTTCTAGATGAAATTGAAAAGCAAACTCCTTCCTATGACTGAGAGAAACTATTGCGGATACCAATCTGTTTTTCGAATATTCTGAATATGACAAACAGCGATCTATGTTATGAGATCAATTTATCAAATCAGATTGCCCGCTTGCTATTTCTATCAATTATATGGTGAGTCATCATAACTCTAAAACAGACTTCATACTGTCCGAATTCCTTAGGGAAATTAAAGTGGAACCATAAATAAAATCTAATTAATGAAGGCTGGTATTAAACGATTAGTCGTATATTAGATTTAAAAAAATAAATAAATACCGAGCCACCGTAGCTCAGTGGTAGAGCGTTGGCGTAGCATTTGGGAGGTCGTGGGTTCGATCCCATCGGCCGACTATCCTGACTAAGGTTTTTCCTGTCACACCCAGCCAATGCCGGGATATCATCTTCAACATAGGCCCTGGCCGAATCCTTTCCCCTTCCCTATCCCGGTCTGAGCCTTATATGCCTGAAGGCTATAAATAAAATGCAATTCAATTAATCAAATTCAATCAAACAAGTAACTGTAATAAATTACGTAATTTGACCCTAACAGAACCCTGTACGAATATGAAAATACTCACCATTAGTAGACACTTATCAGTGAATCAGAACAAGTTAAGGTTGATCTAAAGCAACGATCTCCAACAAAAGATGGCAGCACTATCTCCATATATGTCTAATGTATTCTTATCGTTGCACGAAATTTCCTTGCTGCTCCTAGAAATTGTTCACAGTTTCAGGGAAGAAAGTTCATAATCAATTCAAGAGCATGATCGATGCCGATTTTTTTATTTTTGTTTTCCTTCATTGTTGTTGTGAATATCGAAACCTATAACAATGAAACTCTTTCAACAATGAACGAAAAGAAAAATCGGCATCGATCACGCTCTTGAATTGGTTATTAACTTTCTTCCCTAAAAGTTTGAACCCTCTAGGCTTGAATTTGTAGGAGCAGCATTGAAATTTCATGTAACAGTGAAAATACATTAGACATATACGCAGGTAGTGCTGCCATCTTTTGTTGGAGATCGTTTCTTTAGATTATCCTTAAGAATACATACAACACAGAGGAGAAACTTGAAAATAGATGAAGTGAAATATAGATAATGATTTGATAACGATTGTTGGAAAAAGACCCTACATAATGAATAATTTCCAATGCCATTTTAAGACAAGATAGTCTTTTGGACCTTCCGATTCCGTCAATAATTAGTTTTCGACGTGGAACTGGAAACTGTAAGGCACAACAACTCCGAAGACGAGAGAAACCACTCTGTCTAGAAAAAGGAAAAACCTCGATCGAAGATTAAGTACAGTAAACTTTTACATTGTTGACGGGTACGCTGAGGTCAACGCCAAACACTAGATTCGACGACGGTTGTCGGACAGACAAAGTGTTAAACTGATATCTATGCACTTAGCAATGGAGCATCATTAAAATCATTAAACAAGAAAATATTTCTGAGTTGATCTCTTGAGATATTATTCGAAACGAAATTTAAATTGAGATAATGCTATTTACTAATGACTATGATACGATGCTTGAATCGATACTTATTGCTGACCATTGCATATTTCAATAAGCAATTTATAACAGATGAGAATAACATATTCAGTGATTACATGGGAAGTAGTACTTACTCTTGGGCTTCGGCCCAAACAGTTAAACAAATTACCTCCTGTAGAGACAGGTTAGATTTCATAGTTTTCTCACCACCACCCCCACTTCCCCCCAAGTATTCCTTATTAGATAAGTGCTTCCTCACATGCCAGTCTAGCAGGAAGGTATGCGACCTTTCTCCGATGTCAGTCTGGAAGGGGGGGGGGAAACTCATATAATTAGGGATTATTCCCCCTTCACCTTACTCTAGGGATCCAGTTGAACTTAGTATCTGAGAGTAAAAGAAGTTAATGGTCTTTGTACCTTGCTGTGATCTTCAGTGTTTGGACGTAGTTTTCAGTTACCCAGAGTGAAAGCGAGCGACGACTACATGAAGCCCACTACAATTATCGATAATGAGATTAAGTCTCGAAATATATGTGTTCATTAATGCACGTTAATTTCTTCAGAAACAAACTTAAAAATACTAATCTTTTATCCACCTATTCAAATTTTATGTAATACATTTCATTGATTATACGAGGGTATTTAGATTGAAGTGGCAACACTGCAGTGATTCGCTTTTCGTTTGTCCGGGAGACAAATGACGAACGTAATGTGTTCCTGGGCAGTGTAGCGATCGTGTCGACGTGTTCGTGTTCCCATATTACGGTGTGTGTGTGTGACATGCTTGCCATCCCTCCCGGAATCGAACGATCTCTTCCGGACAAACTTTGGTATCTCCCGGAATTATGTGATTTAATGGTATTAATTTTTATTATCACCTTTCTATAAAGAATGTGTTTTAATTTTCTATCTGAAGTTCAATTTTAATCTGAAGTTAATTTTCTTTTGGTATGCATTGTCAAGCGAATGAGTTTTATTAATGCGATAATGCATTCACAATTCTATTTTTAAGATTTGTGACAAACGAGCAACTGTTCAATTGGGAGGAGGAGGGGCAAACAGACAGATTAAACACCCTGTTGCGACTCAGTGTTTACACAAGTGCTGCAGAAAACGAAAACAAAGTCATTGTTTTGTCGAAGTCTCGAGACTTCTTTGTTTTCCTTCAGCTGATTTTGGTTCATTGTATGCTAATACATTACCAGGAATCTTTGAGATTAGAGTTACACAGAGGTGAGCAATAGGAATAGGGATAATAATAACAATATAATAAGATAGTTAAACAGCAATAAACGTTAATGTGTGAATGTGAGTGAAATAAGATAAATATAAACTGGGAAACAACAATTAAATAAATTAACAAATTTTATTTCAACGTAAAAAAAAAACTAAACAATTAAATACAGAAACATAAAATTAGTAAATA
>JAGDQP010017213.1:0-39006 GCA_022664845.1 Lepisma saccharinum | reverse complement strand
TTTATCTACTTATCATCCTCTACCTTCATACCAAATTTCATGTTTCTAGCTTACTCCAAACACCCTAAACAATATGATGAGTGAGTGAGTCAGTGAGTGAGTCAGTGAGTGAGTGAGTCAGCCTAAAATGTTCAATTTCAGGGGTCCACAACTAGAACATAGTTTGAGATACGAATATGAAATGTTGTACATCTGCACATATTTACCATCTCTCCTTAACGGCAAAAGCTCATATTCCTATCTTTAACATCTTTTTTCTTACGGGGCCCCCAAATCGTCGATTTTGCCATAAACTCTTGTTCCTGTATAACATGCTTCTGGCAGTGCTGACGTTTTCTGACGTGAAGAACTTGACTCATGCACTGCCGTGCATGTTGATGTGTGCCGTGAAACACTTCCCAGAACGACTGTTCATTTTACCAAGATTTCTCATGTGTAAGCCTGTGTTGTATTTCATCTAAATAATGAACGCAGCACAAAAGAAGGCCACATACTCGAATTCTAATACATTTGTGTGTTGAAAACAATGAAGTAATGAGTACTGAAATAGCGATAACACGATAAGCGATATCGCGTGCAACTTATCTTCTGCTTCAAACCTTTGCATACCTTTCAACAAACATGTTGTAAATATGCACTTGACCCTGCAAAGGAATTATAGTTTCTTCACGAAGGAAAATGTACAGAACAAATGCTGAGAAATATGTTAAAGTACTATTAGAATATCACTTTGCAGCAACTCAGATAGACACTGACAACAGCATGACTGGTCAATTTTGTAGTGCACTCAGTAGAAATGCATTATTTCAAAGTACCATATTATTAAAAAATATATATATGTGGGAGAGTTTGGACCTCTATCTTCGGTTTTGCCCGCCTACGAACAAGAAGGGAAAGTCGTTGCATTGGATGGTTAGCCAAACGTCATACATACTGTTGCCACATGTTATTTCCTCATTCGGCGGCGATGTGGTAATACGTTGTTGTCTTCGCTCCACAACACCGTCAAGGAAAGCTTTTCTTTTTTTTTCTCCGCTTGCGTTGTGATTGACAAATGGTGTGTGATTGTCTTATGTGTTAGACATAAGAAATAACTATGCGTATGAATATTTTAATAGCGCATCCGAAAAGTAAATAGCGTGTATTCATTTTGTTCACTCTGCTGTGATTTATCTACGCTCCAAAGTAAACAGAAGAAGTAAAGAAACTGGTTTAAAATGTTATTAGGGAAGATTAATTTAAATCCGATTGTCATTAATTGAGGCGCATGCACGAACAAATGTCTATTTGCTATGTTAAAAGATAGCAAATAGACTGTTGTCCGCACATACGCCTCATTTCCGGTCAAATCGAATGTATATATGCAATTGTGATATAAACCCATAGAGTTCAAATCCTTTCAAACTGAAAATAAGCAAATATGTAAATGATTTTCCCTGGGAGGACATTGATTCATTTTCTTCTTCTAACATGACAAATATCATGGGATTACCTATGACATATTCGAAGAAAAACTGCTAGCCCCCGAGGTCTAATTACTTCGGAAAGGAACGGCAGGAGTGCGACCATATAAAACAGGAACATTCCCCGTTTGGTTGGAGAAGTGTCCCTAGAATATTCCTTGTTCAGGGATTCTGTCAGTAGCAACCACTCCAAATTCTTGAGCACTCCTATCAAAATTAAAATGTTTATCTTTAAAAATCTATAGAAACCTTCAAAACTCTGCCTAGACCCCCCAATTGTAGCTTTATACCTGTTCAGGATGAGAGCATATTCAGAGACTATTCCTTTGAATATTCCAGGCATATTCTACGAATGTCGACTGTTGTAACATGGCCTGTTCTTTCGGGATATTCTCAGAATATTTAAAGATATTCCAGAAATTTTAACCTAGTATAGCCTTTTAGCATTCTCAGAAGTATATATAATTCACAGCTATATTCAATCCACTACTGGATAAGGCCTGACCAGACGTGTTGAAAGAGGAGAGCCGAAGCTTTCAGCTGTGATCGCTACTGTCTTTTATCCACAGCAACTCCAGCATAGCCTAGTCTGTAGCACGCTCGACTTTGTACTGATTAATCAATTACCCTGTAAATGTAAGCTTTAAATCGATTCAAATTCTAGGCTAAATAGAAAGTGAGGTGTTACCCCATAACTTATGTATCCTTTTCCAACTATACTAGATTAAAGGGTGGATTATCTTTGTCCGCTACAGAACTTTTACTTGTACACATATTAGTTTATATTGTCCGTACACCGGTTAACTATATGAATCGAGAGAGGTGCCTCTTTAGTTTCGTTCTCACTTCGTAATCCTTGTTTAAAATTCGGAGATTCACCAATCTATCTGATGTTCCCAATAGTATTTCTCAATTTTACCTACTGAGCGGCTGTAGCGCAATTGGTATAGTGTTGGCTTAGTAATTGGAAGGTTCTGGGAACAATCTTAGAGGCCGCCCATCCTGACAGAGTTTTCCATCGTTTTCTTCAACACACCAGTCAATTGCCGGGATACTACCTTCATATTAGGTCCTGTCCTGTTTCTTTCTAATATCCTGTACCCTACCCTATCCGGTCTGAACCAAACTTGCAGAAAGGCTATAAATAACATCAAATTCCCAGTTTCGCTAGTCGAATGCTGAATCATACTTTCAGTTATTTCCAGAGCCAATACCTCGCTCCAAAAGTGGACAATGTATTGAAAAGTAAGTGTTCTGGTATCTACGGTCAACAGCCATCACAAGTATGACCTATACAATACATCGGCGAACACAAATCCAGATTAAAAGAGCAGATGAGACGAGAGTAGACATGGAATCTATTTTAGGTTAGCTGATCATCTTTTCTCAGTCGAAATTCGGGACAAGTCTTACGGAGATCTAAAGCCCAGTTCTTTATTTGCGGATGGTTTCCCATATTTATCTTAACAATCATTAAATAAATTATAACAAAATCGTAATTGATAGCTTTTTCTAAGCCCACAATAATAAATTCACTTATTACACGATTATGAAAAAATACCCAGCCAAGAGCATAGTGTCAACCGAAGAAAAAAATATTCAGGCATAAATTTATTTTAAAAGTTGCGTTTTATTAAAAAAAATACTTCCTCTTTGAAAATTAAAAAAGTAGTACCAATTTTTGTTTCATTTCCGAGTGCTGAGCTGTTATAATTTACTTTCTATGATACGAGTATTTCTTAAGATGCAATAACTTATGATTTAAGTTTTTACAACTAAGCTACGTATTATTCATTAGTGTATAACAAGCTATAACAACACACAAAACATCTTGACTCGACAAGGAATGATCATTTTGCCACACTTAAATAGCAGAGGCGACACGCACAGAGGAAGAGAGTGTGTGTGTGAGTGGGTCGTAAAGTTGGCAACACCGTCAGCCGTCACCAGCGCCTGTCCGATCTCCGCGCCAGCCAAGCCGTTCTTCCTTCCCTCTGTCGTTTCTACCAGGATCCATTCTTTAATTAAAAAAAGTATAGTATTACAAAACTGAATTGAAAAACTTATCAATCTGTAAGTCGTTATATAATAAGATTATTAGCTTTACCCCTGGAAGCTGCTGCTGTCCATCGTCGTCCGCTGAGCCCATGTTTTAGGCTGACAGTCATATTGAAAATAGAATGTCGAAGTCGTTATCTCCTGCCTTATTAACATAGTAGTGTAACACAAGCTCCAGTTATACCACCAACCACTGATCAGCATAATACATTTTTTTGCTAGTTTCTGTATCATGTACCTGCACCATCCAATGACCGTCAAGTGGTTACTTTACGCTGGGGCACTGACCATACTATATAGGATTCCTATCACGAAGAACGGTAGTTCTTCGATTGACGCTAAGAAACGAATCTGTTAGCGGCACTCACATATACACAGCTAATTCCGGATCTAGCTAACTTTAAGCCCGATTTTGATGCTTGAACTTGCAGTTGAAAGCTCTTTGCCATACTAACATACAGAAAAAAAATGGGTCGGTAAGACCTCCCTGGGACCCCCTAGGGCAGTTCGAAAAGTTTCAAAATTTCACATTTCTCGTGATAGCACTGACCCTAGACCATATAGGCGGCCGAAACTTCCGGAATCGTAATTTACGCTTCAATACCTTACAAACGGAATATCACACGTCTTCTTTTAGCCCAAACACAGAATTTTAACAAATGATAGAAAAGGGTCTCTGTCATTATGTCTGTCTTTTTGCTTTAGAGAAGAATGGTTGGTACTAGGGGGGTTGGGGCTCAATTACGGGCCTCGCAGAGACAAGTTGATATTAATATATGAACCCCTTTGGATTAAAGCGAAAAGTGACGCAAGAATATTCTATCTAGAGAACTAAGAAAAAATAAGTGATATCCATTTTGCGAGTGACTTTCTTTGTGTCACTATGGAGGAAGGGAGGATAGTCTCTAAATTTTATTACAAAGAAAACAATTCTGCCATAGTGACACACAGAAAGTCACTCGCAAAATATGTATCACTTCTTTTGTGAGTAGAATTCCTGCGTCACTCTTCCCTTTACCCCGAATGGGTTCTTATACTAATAATTTTATACGCTAACTAGCCGACTTCTAGAACACAGACAAACTTATACTTGAATTCAAATACCTTATCAACTATTTCTAATATTCTAATGGCTCTTGTAATTTACGTTTTTCTCCCCATTTATTCCTTTACCTTCTCTCTAACTTTCTGTCTCTATGCCGCCTTTGAATATAATATTTCTTTAGTAGACTCTTTCCACAGATAGCAAAGATAATTTACAACGCAGTTTCAAATTAGTTACGACAGCAAATGAAAAATTACGCCAGTAATATTTGCTATGCCAATTGTGAAAGTATGTCTAAGCTTTCTACTTTCTAAAGCTACTACCATAGACCTCATATCAAGCTTCCCCATTTTTGGCTGCGCTAAAACTGATGGATTTTTGTTCAGAGCACGTGATTTTGAATCCATACGCTAGGTAGCTCTGCCATAAACCGCACAGTAGAATATGATGTATATGGCAGACCTACGTAGCGGATAGATTCAAAATCACGTTCTCTGAACAAAAATCCATCAGTTTTAGCGCAGGACAGAAATGGGGAACCGTGATAAGTCGATCTGTTATGAGGTCTATGCTACTACCAAGCAAATGTGCCCCAAAAAAAGACTGACATGTAATATTGTCAGCAACTTATTTGCAGTAACTTCCCAACATATACTCTACCTATCCTCCAGTAAGTCTTGATTATTCATAACTTGTAGGGTTGTGTCAACGCAGACGCTGTGGCAGACAAGCAATTTTTTATGTCTTCGAGTTGAGACCGTCTCCAGACTCAAATGTGACATTTTACGATTGGAAGATGGTTCGAATTACTATTTTATATCAAACACAAAAATCGTCATACATTATCCAATGGTAAAATGTTCTCAACAAGAAAAAGGACTAAACTCATAAAATGTACAAAACAAAATTGATAACACATTATTATACTTAACAGAAAGTACTCAGCGTTGTTTGTACACTATAATTAATGTAGTATATTCACTCACTCACTTTACAGCACACGGCCGATTCCCCAAAAATTGGCCAGAAGTCAAAAACGCAAGTGAATGATCTCAGCATCTGTATTCGTTTTTTTTTATTCCCTGGTTACGAATCCGAAGTCAGAGTTGCAAAATTTAACTCCCTTAACAACATTTTAGCGTATACTTAAATGATAATTGTTTTTAATGAAATATGATGTTTCTTAATAAATGATTCCTGATTGGATATTGGGCGTCCATTTTGAATCCAAGAGGGCGACCTTTTCAACATATTGTAATACTTACCTAAACTACTCGTGGTGATACACCTTTGTGCAAAATTTCGTAGCTCTAACTCAAACGGTGTGGAAAATGGATTCTAGGGTCCGCCATTTTGAAACGATTGAATAACAGAGGCAACTTCGGGCAGATTTTTTTTTGTTTGTTTATATTGAAGAAGATACTTTTCACTATAGCTTAGAATAAGTCTGACAGTGGAGCAACATAACTTTTTCATAATAACATATCGTATTTTAACGCTTTCAATTAATAAAAATCAATAACAATTATCGTTTCACTAAATATTTACATTTGATAAATTATTATTTCGTAACTTTTTTATATATTCTACGTACTTTCAGACGTTGATTCCATTTTATTTGATTATGATCTGCTTCAATCTAAAGTTTTTATACAACTTTCAACACGAGCGTCGTTTACTGCCTCAGTAACACAATCGATGCCAATCGAACAAAGGTAGCTTTGCGACTCCTGTTCTGGGACAGGTAAAAGGAAATAAACACTTCCATAAGTAAGTTCTGACCATTACAGATGTACTCTAACCAACCCAACATGAAAAATCCCTAACTAGTTACTTTTTTCTTTTTACTTTTGGGCAGCTTTTTTCGATCGGTCGCATTGTGCAGAGAAGGCGAAACAAGACAATTAAAATGACGCAGCTATTAAGAATAGTATACCCTAGAGCTGTTACTGCAGTGATGATCGTAAATACGAATGCTACTGAATTAAGCAGTTATAATGTTAGCATATTTCTTCATTGGGCGAATAATCTGAAGTTTGATCGTTTCATGAATCATTTTGAAAGAGGGGTCGTTTTCAGTGGCCTTCGCCGAAATACCCTTTTTGAGTATCTTGATCTAAACTTTTTCTTAGAAGTAGAAAATCAAGAATCATAGGTATTCATACACTATGATGATTAATGAATCTTTTGGTTACAGATAGCGGCATCAGTGATGACGTATGTCGTGATTCTCATCCAATTTATCAATCAAGCAGAGCAACCTCCGCCTACAGAAATAACCGCATATTCTTCAGATATGTCTCCATTTACTGATAATTCAACGTTGTGGAACTGAAAATTACTGAATGAGTTATCAACTGGAGCAAATATTTGTAATTATTTGTAATGTAACCAAGAATAAATTAAAATATTGAGAAAAAAAATAAAATTATCAAATGATGTAATTAGTCTTCTATTTTGATTATTCTAGAATCTGGCTTTTTTTTTATCTAACGCTCTTTTGTAAATCCTCCTAATTCCACGATCTATCAATTTACAGTACTAGAATAATGGAAATAGTTTCACACATAAGTATAGTGTAAAACACTAGAACATGGATAATTCATTTATCATGAATAAATAAATAATTAATATATTCAACTTGTTTCTTCTTCTTCTTTGGAGATTCTAGTTCTGTAGATGATTGGTTTAGTAGGAGCCATAGAGTTAGGAAGAAAATAGAGAGAACATACATGGCATCACATGAAGCCAAATTACAGTTCATCGGCAGTCATGTTGTGTGGCCCCATTAGAGTCCCTCTATACCGAGTACTGTGAGGATTGAATCTTTCGATGGCAGGATAACTGCACCTCAGAGAGGCAATACTCGGAAAAGAGGTTCTCTAAATATGGGGCCAGTTAATATGGCCGAAATGCCTCCTCCCTTCCGTCTCTTGGCTTCATTCCCCTCTCCATCAAAAGAGCCTAAGGTTCCCTCTACTTATATTCTTAACTCTATGGTAGGAGCTCTATTATTAAGCTCCTTTTTGGGACTGTACGAAGATTGGCCGTAGCCCTAACAAGTATCAAGCAAATCCCTGTATTGGGGAACGTCACTCTTCCAACAGGATATGTTCTTTTATTTTGCTCTACCAATTGTGTATGCTAAAGCCGGGAAATTCTATACGTTATCTAGGACAGTGTTTTTATTACAGCTCTCATCTTAAATATTACACAATTCTTTTATATATATATATATATATATATCATATTCAACGTTTTCTATCCACTGCTGGATGAAGGCCTCACCCTTTTATTTCCATATATCTCGGTCTGCTGATATCCTCATCCATGTAACTCCTCAAAAACGCTTGATTTCATCTACCCATCTTGCATTTGGACTTCGTCTCCGTCGTTTCTTTTCTCTAGCAATCCAATGTAATACATTTGTCGTCCACCTCCCATCTGTTCGTCTAGCTATGTGACCGGCCCATCTCCACTTCAGCTTCTTCGCAGTCTTCATTACATCCTCTACCTTTGTCTGTGCGCGAATCCATTCATTTGTCTTCCTGTCCCTCCTGGTTATTCCTAGCATGCATCTATCTATTGCTCTTTGTGTGACTTTCAATCTTTGAACCGTTTGCTCATTCAATATCCAAGTTTCACAGCCGTACATCATCACGGTTAAGACACATTGATTATAAACTTTACGCTTCAGACACATTGGTAGTTTGCTTTTGAAAATAAAGTGTAGTCTTCCAAACGAACTCCACGTCATTTTACATCTTATATTTATTTCATCAGTCAACTTGGCATTCGATGTTTTGAGTTGGCCTAGGTAAACATACTCATCAACTATGCCTATTGGCTCTCCGTTAATCTTTATTTCCCTTTTTGCAGCATGTTGATTGTATATACCTTTGTTTTACTTAAATTCATTTTAAGGCCTATTTTCGAACTCTCCTTATTCAGTTCTTCCATTCTGGTTTGTAGTTCTTCCGCATTTGAAGCAAACAGGACTATATCATCAGCGAACCGTAGATGATGAAGACATTCGCCATTAATTTTAATTCCAACTTCATCCCAGTTTAAATTCTGGAACACTCTCTCCAGGACCGCACAAAACAGTTTTGGAGAAATTGAATCTCCTTGCCTTACCCCTTTTCCAACTTTAAATTTTTCACTTTCATGGTGTAGTTTAATGACAGATGTGGCAGTCGAATAAATGATTTGTAGTAGTTTGATTTACGCATTTTCGATCCTTGATGTTCAAGTGATTTAAGTACTGCTGACAAGGAGACCGAATCGAAAGCTTTTTCGAAATCTATGAATCCCAAACATAGTGGAAGTTCATATTCATTAGTCCTTTCCATAACTTCAATCAATGATTGTATGTGGTCCATTGTGCTAAATCCACGACGAAATCCGGCTTGTTTCCTTCCCTGGTTAAAATCCAAGTCTCGTTCAATACGATTCAAAATAACCTTGGTAAACATTTTGTATAGAATTGACAGTAAACTAATTTGTCTGTAGTTTTCGACGCGTTCTTTGTCCCCTTTCTTGTACAACAAAATGATAACGGCATTGTTCCAACTTGAGGGTATTTCTCTCTTCCTCAGGCACGTTGAGAATAATTTCGCAAGTTTCTCTTTCATTTTTTCACCTCCCATTTAAACATCTCTGCTGTGAGTCCATCTTCTTCTGGCTACCTTCCGTTCTTCATCCCTCGAAGTACTTTATCCACTTCTTCTTTCATTACATCTGGGACATCTACATCATTTTGTTCTGAGTCTTTATTTCCTAGCTCTTCTTCGGAGTAGTACATTTCTCTGTAGAAATTTTCAAATATTTTTATAATTTCTTCCTTATTTCGTGTTATGATCCCGTCTGGTCTCTTAACTGCAATTATTTGCTTTTTTCCTATCATGAGCTTATGTTTGGTTTTCCTCAGGCTCTTGTTCTCCTCGATTGTATTTCTAACAAGTTTTTCGTTATATCTTTGTACATCCTCTCTTATTTTCTTCCTTAAGGTTTTATTTAGTTCTATGTACTCATCCTTTTTATGTAATTTTGCTCTTCTTTCATTTCCCTTCTTTTCTTCATCAAGAGTTTAGTTTCTTCTGAGATTTTGCTCTCTCTTTTCTTTCTGGTGCCTGCTATTTCATTGGCTTTCTCTCTTATTATCTCAGTCAGTATTTTATTTCTGCTGTTGATGTCTTCTTTATCCTCTAACTCTTCCAAGGCGCTAAATCTGTTGCTTAGTTTTATCTCGAATGTCTCTCTGTTTTTCTCTAGATTTTGCAGATCTAAAAGTGGCGGTTTTCCACTGATAAGCTTCTTTCTCTAAAGTCTAGTATTTAATTTCAGCTTACATCTCACCATCGTATGATCACTCGAGACTTTGAAACTGTCTAGAAGAGACACGTCTTGTAGAATTTCCCTGTTATTCGGTAGAACGTAGTCTATTTCGTTTCTGGTCCCATTTGGACCTTTCCATGTCCACTTCCTCTGGGGCGGTTTCTTGAAAAATATATTGGAAATGAACAGTCTGTTGGCTTCTGAGAATTCCACTAACTTCTCTCCTCTCTTGTTTCTTTTGCCAAATCCAAAGTTTCCCACTTTCGTGTCACTGCTCTGCTTGGTTTCTACTTTCGCATTGAAGTCTCCCATTACAATTTTGTAATGCAATTTGCTACTATCCAAAATCTTCTGTATTTCCTCGTGTAGGTCTTCTATTTCCTCCTCCGGATGTGAGGTTGTTGGAGCATACACTTGTATAATTTCCATACTGTATCTCTTGTTTATCTTTATTACTACCCGTGCGATTCTATCTGAAATTCCTTCAATTTCTGTGATCCGTGACTTCAGGTCTTTATTAATTATAAAGCCAACGCCTGTCGGTTTTCCATTTTCTGTTCCTTGCCCCGACGGTAGTTCCCACTGGTCTTCATTCTTCCTCCACACTTCTGATAGTCCTATGATGTCCCACTCAATCTTCTTGAGTTCATTCTGCAATTCTTCTAATTTGTCGTCTCCTGTAAGTGACTGACAGTTGAGAGTCGCCACGTATAGGTCCGTTCGAGTTGCCGTGTCGGTGTCCTGGCAGTCTAATGTCCAAACGCAGGCATTTTGACCCTCTGACTTGCTGCAGGACTGACCGCCACCGTTGACAGCTGCATTCCGTGCTCCGAGGCTGTTTCGTTACTTGTACCATCATGTGTAAAGAATGGAAGGGTGCTGACATTTGACTCACCACGCTGTCAATTAATGCGGGTTGGTGAGCAGCCGATTCATGTTCGTTCGCCAAGCAGTTGCTTGAGTACTAACAGGCCGCACGACGTGAACGTATCGATTGGACATTAGTCCCGGTTTGCCGGTACTGTCCCGGTTTCTTGGCCATATATATATTCTGATCTTCTTTATCATAATTTTCTATATTCTCGTTCATGGAACATTAATATCATTGCTTTTACTACACTTTACAAGGAAAATTGAAAAAGTTTGATCGTTTCACGTATTATGGGATTATTAATCGTTTCCACAAAAATCGTAGTTGCCCTTACATCACTAGTGTTCTCGCTTTGCAAATCATCTTCTGTTCCCGTAATTACTGATAAATACTATTTTTTTTAAATTTGAAATTGCAGTCCAACCATCAGGGCAATAAACTCCGCACGCTTTTCCTTTCTGTTGAAATACTAGTACTTCTGTTGGAGGTAGTAGGATACTCAATTTTTATTTCCTTTGGCTACAGTCAGCTTCCTTCTTTCATTCAATGCATATCCATATGTATCAGCGTAGTAAATATTCAACGTGTCATCATCTAGACATCGTTAAATTAGTTTGAAATATCAAACGCAATTTTCATTCATCAATAATAAAATATTTGTAAGACAATTTGAAGCAACGGACGCCAAACAATAACTTTTCCATAATAAATATGCAATCAATCCATCTAATCGTATGTGAACAGGACATAGAATAGGAATTGTTGCTGTCTATGAGTTCAGACTGTTACGGGATGGATTTCTATTACTTTGTCATTACATTTTGCAATCTTATACACGTGCTACCCATGTTATTTTTCTACACGACGAAGGTATTATGGTTAATATTGTTATGTTCACTACGATCTATGCTTGATTATTGGTGTCGCACACTAACTAACATCACGTGTCCTTCAGCGACGAATGAGATAAGTAAAATATATGACCTTATAATGCATAGTTACTATTAACACGAGTAATGCTACATTTCGTATATAATCCTATATTTCATCTTTAAAATACAATTTAATTTGATGAAATCCTATACAAAAGAAGTCCTACATTACTTTTCTCGTGGTGAGGTAATCTCTTATATGACGTTGTGGCCATCTCCGGATTTTATCTGTCGCAATATAAGTAATACACAAAGAGTGTAATGTTTTTATGGATGTATGTAATTATATAAAGCATTAGCTCTTAGCTTTACCAAATTCTGTTCTAAATTCTCTTTAGCAAATTCTGACATTTTATTCAAAATGGAATTTTGATTGTAAGCTGAAATCAGGAGAAAGTTAGCAAGGTATATTTTCATACTGTCAGTGGGAGATTGCGATATTTTTATCTTCAATGAAATAACTAGATATGTCCTGTTGTTGGTCAGAAAATGAAATGAAGCCCATATTTTGAAAAGAAATTGTGGTTTAAAAATGAATTGTGTAGAGCGTGAAAAAAAATACAATTACAAAAGGAATTTCGCCAAAGGGCATTCTTCAACAAAGTCTTGTCAAACAAAAAGTAGAAATATATAGAACACACTAATGTGTATCATTTACAAATAGAGAAAATAAAAGATACGCAAGCGTCAAAAGTTTTGAAAAAGTACAGAGTTGTACTACAATATGTCGACTCCATCATGTACAGTAGAAAATGAACAAAAACATAAAACGTACAACTGTCAATACATCGTACAACAATGTGTTTTCCCTTTGAGTTCTCTTGTGAACTATATCAAAATTGCTCTCCCGAAAGGAAAAACGGAAAAGTTCTACCTTTTCAATCGAACGTGGTCTCAAGTGAAAAATGTAGCAACTCCATGTGTGTGATTTATGTGTTCATTATTACGAGACATTGTGTAGTTGAAAGGCTTGGAAACAACGGTTTGCAGTAACAAACGTGTATACGTTCCCAAAAGTTACATGTTGGCAAATTTAGCTTCAAAAATCGAATCGGATGTGGTGGTTGCGTGAATATGAGTTGTCAACCATGATTGTTCATGTATGACTTTAAAATATGTCCCCAATTTAACTTCAATACATCTCACATACTTCTGTCCCTCTCTATGTCCTACAACATACCCCCATTCCTATGAGCTCCTTATCGCTTATAAGAATGAAAATACCGCTCTTGAATTCTTATGTTTCAACGAGACCACATTCGATTCAATAAGTTTTTTTCCCCTTTCCTTGCAATTTTTACGCGTTACTATAAGGCCTACGTAGGGGTTCACCAGGGCTAAAAAAAATGGGTACGTAATTGAGTAACGATTGGTGAGTAATGGCACAGAAACAAAGAAATTACCAATTCACACCCCACCTATGTTTCTTAAGATTATCCTCGAGCAGCCTCCAAGTGGTACGTTTTTTATATGCACGAACACAAATATCACACCAATGATTATTTGCATCAGCTAAATCAGGGTAGGTTGTATCAAGTTGGCATAAGGCAATAAGCAGTCACAATTTAACTGCCGTCATAAAACAAGTATGTTGAATTTAAAGTTTTATTGTGCAATCTAGTTGTATCCTTCGAAACCAAGCAGGTTGTGTAAACACTTCAAAAGAAAGAATATCACCCACGTATAAGCAAAACTTCAACAATCATTTCCCTACCAGCAGCATGTCAATTTGTCGTATAAATCTTCGTTCAGATTTATATGCAGTCAGAAGATTGCGCGCGAGTGATATACACGTGAAACGCTGATTGAAAAAAACACCCTAAGTCACATTACTATAACGATGGACACAGAGAGTTTTTACAATCAGCTATTCAAGTACAAAGAGTGAATCGTGGTTGACTGAGGGACTAGCACATTCGGCTTCTGTGCACGTGATCACTTTTCTGAGTGCACAAGAACCAAATGAGCGGAGTGGATTAAAGCACACTTTGTCAAAATTTTCAGGTCCTGTTTTCAGAAGCTCACCAGCTCGAGTAAGATGTTGATAAAAATATCATTAATAACGTAAAAAAGTTCTTAAATACAAAGAAATAGTTCTTGTCTGTGGATCGAGTAAAAAGTTTGAAAAATGAGAAACCTATTTATATGTTCATTAAGTTTGTGATCGTACTTGCAAACCGGTACGATTTTATCTAAAATTAAACGAGGATTTAGGCATATCTTTCTCAGAATATCTTTAAGTGTATAAACATTTACAGATAAAAAATATTTTCCCGTGTCTAGGAAACAGCTTTATATATTTTACCTCTTTAAAATGTGACCCCAATGTTGAAGTGGCAAACGTTATTCCTTAACCTTGCTTCCGACATATGCGGAACTTCACTAGCATACATTATAATTTATGTACTGTTTAAATGCTTTCCTTTCATTGTTTCTGACTGGAAGAAGGTTTTCATTATTATCAGAAAGTATGGGGATTTGTTTCGTAAGATTTAGGATTTCTGTGTGCGAAGTTCAGTATATTATTAGAGAATTAATTTTCTAATAAATTTTATTTTCTATTTTTCATTTTCAAAACATAAAAGGACACTGTTTTATAATTTTTATATTTGTTTATATTTCATCATGTTTGATTTAAGATATTTTTAAAATTTTCTTTGACAAAATCTATTCTGCAGTTATTACAAATTATTATGTGTTCTCCAGTTTCTCAAGATTTTTAATTTTTATTTTAAGCGTGCCTCAAGGGTAAACAGTCTGTCATAATGATAAACCTTAATCCGAATCTCTTCTTTACAATAGATACAAGTTTCGATGTAAATTAAAAAAGTTATAAAGAATATAAATTATAATGAACCAATATTAAAATTCCTTTAACTGTATAAACATTGATAAGAATTAAAGAAATATTAAATTCTATGGAGGCACGATTATGTTATTGTATCCTGTGAACTATTTCAATCAGTTCTAGCTGTTAATGCATTGTATAGATGTACATCATTTTTTAAGGAAGAAACAATTACAAGTAACAAAATCTGTGATTGAGAATAATTTAATTATTATAAATTTAATTTTGAATATTACTATTTCGAAATACTTCTTTTGATTCCTCTCTGCTACCAAGCTACCTCAGAAGAGAATAAAATTTTCATACATCAAAATGTGAAGATTGTCAAGCGTTCAAAGTGTTGTAGTTCCGTAGGGATTCGTATTTCGTTTTCACTTCTGGACAATATATCTAAAGTTTTCTGTGTCGCACCTTTGCTCACAGCAGATAATATTTCTAATTCCAAGTACTATTCCATAGTTAATAAAGTGTATTCGTTACTTTTCTTAGCTACCATTTTCTACTTTCTCACCGAACTAATAATTTCCATGTTGTTTCTTATTAGCATGACAAAGAATTTTGGTGTGACCAGAGTGCTTATTTCATGTATATTAGCAACAATAATATTTTTCACTAAGTTTGTATCTGCTTTTGGGTGCATAATATTTTTATTTTGGAAATCTTCATCCGTTCCTTACATTCCTGATAGACTAGATAAAATAGTTTGGAATTCACCAAATAACTATACACGAGATAGTAAATATTCACTCTTCGTATCTTTCCAGGTAATATTGTTTTTTTCTATTAGGCTGCTTTTATAGTGGAGGTGCGAGCAAAGAGTTGTATTACTGTAGACCAGGGATGGATTTTTTTTAATCAAAAGGGTCGTATCGGACCAATAAAATTATCTATTTCATAAGAAGTTACCGTACACCCATTATTGGGGACTATTATTATTAATAATACCACGACTAATTATCACTATATATTTTGGAGCTAAAAGTAACTCAAGATGATGTAAAATCCGTCGATGCGGTAGCCATTAGTCATGAACTTTGCTCAAATAGATATTTTCTGTACAACTTTCATTATGATTTGCTAAACCGACACGGCTTATGTAATTATTTGTCGATATATGACGTCATTTGTGATGATATGTCGCTCATTTTGAATGTCTCTAGCCCCCAAGCTACGTTTCTTTTTAAGTGTTTATTTAAAGGAACTTTTTCTTGGTGTGAAGAAAATGTTTCGTTTCTAGAGTATGGAACCCTCAATTTTTGTCAGTCCAACGTACGTTATCGGCAAAATATAAAATGGGACATTATATAGAATATCTGGCAAATAATGAAATAAAGAATCGAATCTAACCTAATTTAATCTAACATAGAACAAAATTATTATCCAGGTAACTTTACTTTTTTTTATATGGGCCAGTTTAGTAACTTTGGACTTCGGCCCGTCACGATTTGCCTTTAGCTGTTAAGTATTAAAATCCACACCCATGCCCCAGCCGGGACTCGAACCCGGGACCGTTGAGTCGATAGCCTACCGCCGCAGACAGCTCGACCACCCGGCCGGCTTATTATCCAGGTATTCTATAGAATGGTGGATTTAATACTTTGCGGGTAAAACACACACACACACACATAGATAATATATATTGAATTCTTTGAATTTATTTTATGGTGTTTAGGCATCTTAGGTTCAGGTTGCGATAAAGTGGGGGAAAGAATGTTGGAAGGTAGACGGACAGGGCCTAAGTTGAATGTTCCATACTGGCATTTGCCTGGTGTGACTGAGGTAAGCCCTTGATAAAACCTCAGTCGCGGATGTCGACTGGCGTGATCGAACGCATTACCTCTCGCATGCGAAGCCAACGCTCTACCATATGAGCTGCGGCTGCTCGGTTTATTGCAAAGATTTTATAGTAAAAACAAATAGGTTGTAATCTGAAGTTTTATGGTATAATTAAATAATTATGCAATAATATATAAAGTTAAAAATTTAAAGTTGGAAAAGGGGTAAGGCAAGGGGATTCAATTTTTCCAAAACTGTTTTGTGCGGTCCTGGAGAGAGTGTTCCAGAATTTAAACTGGGATGAAGTTGGAATTAAAATTAATGGCGAATATCTTCATCACCTACGGTTCGCTGATGATATAGTCCTGTTTGCTTCAAGTGCAGAAGAACTACAAACCAGAATGGAAGAGCTGTGTAATGAGAGTTTGAAAATAGGCTTTAAAATGAATTTAAGTAAAACAAAACTACTGACACATGCTGCAAAGAAGGAAATAATTATTAACGGAGAGACAATAGACATAGTTGATGAGTATGTTTACCTAGCTCAAACACTGAATGCCAAGTTGACTGATGAAATAAATGGAAGATGTAAAATGGCGTGGAGTTCGTTTGGAAGACTACACTTTATTTTCAAAAGCAAACTACCAATGTGTCTGAAGCGTAAAGTTTATAATCAATGTGTCTTAACCGTGATGATGTACGGCTGTGAAACTTGGATATTGAATGAGCAAACGGTTCAAAGATTGAGTAACACAAATAAGAATGGAGAGAAGCATGCTAGGAATAACCAGGAGGGACAGGAAGACAAGTGAATGAATTCGCGCACAAACAAAGGTAGAGGATGTAATCAAGACTGCGAAGAAGATGAAGTGGAAATTTCACATGAAGGTGTATCATCAGAAGTAGGTCACGACGATATAAGAAAATGTTCAAAAAGTCGTTAACTCGGATCCAAAATGGCCGCCCAAAAACCGAATTTCCAAACCATTGAAGCTAATGAAACGAAATTTTGTATGAACTTGTATGACCAAGAGTAGGGAGGAAAACAATATATGAGGGAAAACTCCCCTTTGGGGGCGCAGAACCCCACGGGGGTCTGGTGGCAGCGCCCCCAGCGAAGCAAATCGAGTATATTATATAAAACCCAAGAACGTCCGTCCAGTTGTGATTTTTCCTCAAGAACACGAGGCAAATGGCAGGATGGTAACTTCAAATTAGGCCCTTACCGACTTCTTGCCGTATCATTTCCCTTACCCTATCCCGGCCGGCCCGACCTAAAGGCATTTAATTAAAAAATAAATTTTAAAATGAATGTCAGCTGTAGTTTCTCCTTTGACGTTGACCAAACGAATTATCGCTCAAAGATTTTGGTGGGATTTCGAATCAGGATCTCCGTTTCCCACATTTGATTTTTTTTCGGTCGGGACACACAACCTGCAGTGATTTTAAGACAGTAAAGAATAATAATGATTATTTGAAACTTTCCCAGTGGAAGGGAAGGTATTATTTATCTCCAAAAATATTACCAAGTTCAGATTGAAAGCTTTTGAAGGTTATTTTAACTAATTATCATAGCAACAGAAAATATGCCCAATCCTTCCATTATAACAAAATCTTTATTTGATGAATGTGTACGGAGGTTTAGGTAGAAACTTTTAAACGCCCTAAAATAATAAAATAGACAGGGTATCTTCTCTGTGGTCTTCATTTATAAAGATACTTTTCATCGCAAAGAGTATTTTGACAAACATAGATATCTTCGAAGCGTGGAAAAGCAAACAATCATTTTTTTATTCCTTTCATATGTGAGAAATAAAGGTGCTTTTAGTGTTCGATAAAGCTATTATTTATTCTTTGAATTTTACACAACGGTCAAGTTTTATCTTGGAAGTGTTCACGTTAACATTTTAGAAGTTATTTGCTGACAACTTTCCAATTCTTTTAAATGTTTCTCTTTTATGGGCGTCTTTTGTTCGCTATTCTGAAAGAAGTTATCCTTTTAATGGATACAATATTTTAACATTTTGACATAAAAAAAGTAAAATTTGAATTTCATTCTGTGACTGTCTAATTTAGTTGAGTAATTGTTACAACACTCTCTGGAAATATGGCGCTTTCGTTACTGGATATATCTTCTTCATTGCTGAATACAATGGCCAAAATTCTAAGCTTCTTACCTTTGCTTACAACTCTAAATAGTCACCGTTATAAATATTACTTCATAATGAACACATTTTATTCATTCGTGTTCTTTGGTGCTATTTTATATTTTCTTGGATATTTGATCTCTTCAACGTTACTTCGAAACGAAATTGCAAAGAAAAACGGAAATTCAATCAGGCTTGTTACAGATGTTGCAGCAGCAGTAATGTTTTCCTCTAAGGTTATGGCTTCATTTGGATCCATGGTATATTCGTTATGGAATTCTTCACATGTCCCTTCTATTGCAAGTAGAGTCAACGGAATAACTTGCAATTTAGATGCTATGAAACCTTACCCTAACAGAAACCTCAAAATCTTCTTATCTATTCTTCTACCACTAGTAATAGCATTAACTCTCGCATTCTGTGCTTTTGACATTGCTTTCCACCCTTCTCGTTCTCCTTCCGTTAGAACTGGGTTCATCTCGATTAGCACTGGAACCTTCCACAGCGCTGTTTCCTTTTTGTACGTATTTAAACTATTTCTAGAAATCAAACAGAACTTCCTCAGCATCAACACTATTCTTCTGCAGCTGAATACCAAAACAAAACACAAGCGGAATTCTCCCTTTGCCATAAACCCAAAACGTTTTTGGAATTCAACTTTAGACAATCAGTACAAAGATAACGCAATTGTTAGGAAGTGCAAGTACCTTCGAAGCACTCATGACGAACTGTGTGAAGTAATTAGGTTGCTTAATAAATGTTTTGGGATTCTGTTAGTTTGTCATTTTGTGGAAATATTCAGTTTCCTCGTGTGTGGATCATATCTTGTATTCGTTATGGATCCTCAGCTGGGAAAGAACACTGTCAATATTATTATTAGTGCTTCGCTTATTTTGTGTCTGTGGAAGATAACTAGCATTACGTGGATTGGTTCTTCTGCAGCCAATGAGGTGAGTCTTATTGTTAATTTTCGTTGTATAAAACATGTGAACTTATTTTACTCATAAAAACGTTATATCTCCGTGAAACTGATGAATCTTTTATACTTTTCAAGTCAACACTTTTCCTACAATTTTTGTATTTTGTGTAAATGCTAGAGTTTATCAACACACTTTTTAAATTTAAGTAGGAAAAGAAATAGTAAAGCAGTTCGAGTGATCGGGGATAGAACTTAGGAATCAATTGAAACAGGTCTACGTGAAAATGTTTAACAGAATATTCTGAACAAAATTTGTTCAAGAAATGTGTTTAAAAATGATGATCCCAAAAGACATTACAATTTGGCAACAAGTCATTCTGAAAGACATTACAAACTTCCCTCACTTTTTTGTACAAAATTATATTCAATCCACAAAAAAAAAATAGAATTGCAGAAAACTTAGCCTGCTGAAACTGCAATATTTGTACAAATATATTACTTTAGACGAACTCTAAAAATGGAATGATGACTACAACAGATATCCATTTTCCATTTCACAGATTATTATCTAAAATCATGTAATAGAAATCGCAAATCAACAGTTGAATGTGGTTCAACTTAAGTACATCTCATACATGTTGAATGGGGTTACAGTTCGGAGCGGTTGGTTGCCAAACCAGTTTGGAAAATTCAATGTATTGTCTCTTCGACCAGTGATCTGAGTACAGTGTGTTACCTTGTTCAAACATGGCGGATCCCCAAAAGCGAGTTTAAATGTCGTTCCTTTAGAAAATACTTTGATTCTTGAAGTTTTTGTTTTTACTTTGCTCTTCAAAAAGTGTACAAGGTTTGTTACACAGTAATTTTGTTTATACATTACTCAGAATAATATTGATGTCCAAGTAGCTTTATGAATTTCATTACTGAGAATGTCACATTTCCAAACATCAAAGTTTGGCTTCCCTGATTTTGATTTTGGTTCGTTATCAAGCTCTTAGTGAGTAGTTTTCGTCCTGACAATGCCACCGTCAAGGGTCATAGGGAACTAAACATATTCAACATATTACTAAGCTTTACATGTGTTCTTATGACAATTTCTCCCTCATCAAACCCAATCTTCCAGATGTATCACGATTGTTTTCTTTTGGTTATGATTTTGTGGTTTGTTATAATATTCAGTTAACTACCAAACTTCTCGATTCCAATAAAGGTTTCAGTGAGACCATGTGAACATTCGTGAGCGTAACACTGAAGACCAGAAAGAAATAAAACCAATGAAACTTAAAATTGGTTTTGAAAATAGATGTACGAGTGAGTGTATTTGCGACAGCTTAAGTTCTTAATAACGAAGTATAATCATTGTTTGCAACTTGTGCTTTGATCGAATGAGTTTTTTTTGTGAGTATAAAACTAAGTTGAAATAAGGAGCAAAAAACAATTCATACATGTCAAATCTCCGAGTAATGTATTATTAGCAAAAGTATATTTGATAAATTGGAATATATTTTGGTTCTTAAAAATATGTGACAATCAGATTTAAAATGGACAGACGTAAAATATTTTTTTGTAAGTTTTGTAAAATAGTTTTCTGATTTATTTATTTGGTAGGTATTGTCTAGGTTACTCTACCTAGATAACGGTCTTTCTGTGGGAGTTAAGTAAGCTTGACGACACTTAATTGAAAATCGATTGTAAGAGCTACGATTGATCTTTGAAATTATCTTTTACAGACGTATTATAGAATGGAAAAGATCCAAATACCCTAATTTACCATAATAACGCTATGCATATTTCGTATTAAAGAGACATATTGATACGTTTATCAAATAATTTATATTTAATTAAACTAAACAGAGACCAAAAATAATATCTTATTGATATTTGCTAGAAATACTCTCCATATTTGAAAACTATTTTCGAAATATTTGGAAAAGAAATCAGCAGTTGTAGCTTAAACAACTTACGATGAATATAATCATGAAAATAAATCAGTTTATTAAATCTCTCAACGACATACAAAACGATAACGAAAAGTAAACATTATTTTATGAACTTTCAAATGAAAAGATATTATAATCTCAAATAACAATTATAATTGGTTTTATATCGTTTTCCTTAAATAACTTGCGTCATTTGTTATTCTGAACGCAGTGTTCGTGCATCTTTCTGTTCTGCTAACGAGAAGAAACTTCAGCTTTTATCTCTACCAAAGAATCTTACTGACATCCATGATTTCTTTCTTTTATATAAATTGAATTCTTAATATTAAGATTTTGAAATTGTTCATTTCGATACTGTTTTGTTAGGATTAAATTGTATATTAAATTCTACTCTTAATCAATCCGGCTCCACATAATAATATTGTGTTAAAATAAGATTGGATTTTTTTTTGTTTGTTTTAAAAGTGTTGCATCCTTATAGGAAAATGGTATTTCAGAGTAATATCTTATTTGCACTTCTGGAATTTGTATCTAAACTTCTGTGTTTAAGACCTGTATTCACAACAGAAAATACGTCCCATTTTAAATACTACTGGATAGGTAACAAACTGTATTCATTTCTTTTCTTCACCACGATTTTCTACTTTCTTGGAAAGTTTGAAATTTCCTTATTTTCTCTTCTTAACGTCACGAGAACATTTGGTGTTACGACAAAGATTATTTCCTCTATTATAGGAACAATAATATTTTCCAGCAAACTTGTATCCGTTTTTGGATCTATGGTATTTTCATTTTGGAAATGTTCTGCTATTTCTCATATTGCTGATCGGCTCGACAGAATTTCTTGGAACTTGCGAAACCATCACAACCGGGATGTGAAGTACCCTCTCTTCTTGACACTTCAGCTAACACTCTTGCCATTAGCAGTATTCCTACTTTCCGTATTAGAAATCATTTTTGTTGTTCCTGTAATTCGTTTTAGCAGTCGACCTGAATATCTATGCGTCAGCATTGTAGACTATCAGAATATTGTTTGTTATCTCAATATCATTCAGCTAGTTTCAGAAATCAAACTACATTTGCAAACTATCAACAGTAAACTATCTGAACCACCAAATGGTAATACAAATGTAAACTCAGTAAACAAATATTCATTACTAAGAAACATGCACGATGAATTGTGTGACACGATTATGGAAATAAATGTATCCCACGGAGTTCTGTTGCTCTGTCATTTTATTGAAATATTTTGCTATCTTGTGTGTGAATTGAACTACACTGTTATTGCTTATCAGGAACAGGGTATACGTAATAATATTTTACTAATCATGATATGTGTTTGGGTAAGCATCTACGTTTTGAAACTGATAAGTATTACATGGATATGTTCTGCAACGACCAGTGAGGTAGGTACATTTCTTTCTGTTTATTTTATTGTTTCTTTATGTTTTTCAAGATATATCTTTCTCTCATTGTTTGGTTGGCATATACAACAGATTCTTATAGTAACTAATAGCAAAATGGCTAGATGTTGTTTAATCCATATAACATAATCTAAGCATAGGCTAATTGAATAATACTCAGATACGTATCATTGATAAACTGTCATATCTGTGTTATTCCTGTGTATTTCAATCTGGATGTATCCCCACTTATCAGATACACATAATGATACAGAATAGGAAATTTATATAAATAAATTGCAAACGTAAATAAAAAATCTACACCGAGAAAAATAAGTATAAATTATACGGCGAGAAGTATGTTTCATGTTTGTGTTACTTTGAGATTTCAAGTAGCTAAAATATGAAACACTGTGACGTAAACATAACTCACTTAAACTGTATGATTCATACCGCATTCCGTATAACATCATACGCAACGCCTTGCGTAACCTTAGTACAATTCTATTGTAACATGCGTACATGATATAATTTGCTTCTCAAAAGATACAACGTATATGTCTCGTATGAGTTCCTCCTATGTATAGAACAATATTACTTCCTATAACAATCGTCTTTCTCCGTCAATTGAAGATTTAATATAATATATGAGTGTTCCTATCTCAACAGTCAGGCTGGCAATGTATGGAGGTCACATAATATACTTAACAAAATTTGCTTATTCTTGTACGAGCTGAAATATACTAAGGAGTATGAAAACATAATTTACTTATGTACAAAACCTTCGATCAGAATGCAATACATTTCCACCTCTTTAGATAAAAAATCTATTTATGTATGAGCTACATATTTATTATATAATTACAAGAGCAACATAGCTAAAGAAATGAAAGCTGTTATAAAACTATATAAAATATTTATTAATTGCATATCAAATGTAATAACGCATAATATTCCTTTCATTAGATCAATGTACTTCTCGCACTATCAATTATCGTTCACAAAATTATAATACATATTTAATCCTATGACGCTATACGCAATGCAACCGCCATAACATACGTACTTCAAGGTAGGCTCAATACGTCCAATAACAGTGAACACCAGGCATATAAAGAGATAATGCCTTGAAACTGGCCCTTGGTTGACTCCCTCACACTTCTTTACCCCCTGGGCTATCCCAAGCTGAGAAATAGATGCCTAATCTTTCAACGCCGATTGACGCAACTGCTACGTCAGTGCTTTAAACCTCAATAGCCTTAATTATCCTAGAACGATGATCTTGGTATCAATGTATTTCGGAAGGATCAAGCTTTAGGCCGATATGCATTTTATGTATGAGGGGTACCACAGTGAAGAGGGGGAGGGTGAATTTCGTGTTTTTTGTTTTGTTTTTCCATCAGGTTTTTGGGGGGCATCCTTGCCTCCTTGGGGATACACTCATAAAAATTGGTATGGAAAGCGATTAAGTAGTCCACTACGTGGTAATTCCCTGTATGTGTACTTGTTGCATATATGCGGGGAGGAGAGGAGGGTAAAGTTAGCAATTTTTTTTAGTCTCAATTTTTTACGTAAATTACAATTTTTTTCAGGACGGTTCCGTATAAAAGAAGATATCGTTTCACTGAATTGGTGTAGAAGCATAATTCCTTTTGCTCTATGTTCTACGGACAATAATGAAAAAATATGTGCATATAACCAGTACTATAAAGTGCTTCCTCAGCTACAAGAAATGTTTGTACACCAGTTTTTGTTGGTTCCTTATTTCGCGTTTTAATGTTCATTTGTTCCTCAATTTATGTCAAGCAACGTATTATAAACCAAGATAATCGAACACAACATTTATTCCTTATTACAAAAATACATCTAAATTTAATATATTCGTGAATTGCTTTATATATTTACTATAGCATTGTACTCATATTTTATTAAAATTGTAATTAATATCGTATGATTGAATAATACAAATATTTTTTGAATATTCTTTACAATATTAGTTAGTATTTCTAAAGAAGGTCTCCAACTTTTAAATGGGAATAAGGATAATGAAACGGAAGTTCAAACATTTTGTGTCAAGGAACAACAATTGTAATGGATGTTTTAAGATACAATTGGTTTTTAACTGGTGCTGCTTAATTAGTAGCTACAGGAAGTGATGTAAAAGTTACAAAATTATACAACTAACAACTGCTGTGTTGAGAATTGTGTACAGTTTGAATGTCACTCGATATTGTCAAAATTTCTCTTTAAATAACACATTTCTAATTATGGCCTGTCTCTAATGATCGAAATGTGTTTTTAAAATGAAAATTCTTAATTGTATTCCTCGTTGAGACAATATTACCAATAATTGTAATTAAATATAAAATTAATTGGTGGAAAAAAATGTTATTGAAGTTATTATTCAAGTCTCAGAAACAAAAGACAACAACACCAATATACACATCTACCACCTGTTAATTAGAATATTAAAATAATCAACCAGACGAAACATGGCTAAACATAAACGTGGCGTCGCGTCTAAAACGATATTCCTATTCAAGGCATAAAGAAAAGAGCAGAGGTCAATTAAAATTAGCTTCTTATTTGATTTAAATTGTAGTATTGTGTAACGAATATTCAACTCTTCTATAATATAACAGTGATTCAGTGCACAGATATATAATCTTATGGGAACACTGCATACTGTCTGTAAGTTAATGGAAGCTCAGAACCACGCATTTAAATGAACACTTCAATCCTTCTCCTACATCTAGTGGCGTTTCCTTATTTCCTCTTCAAGGCAATGGGAATATTTCCTTTCTCTCTTATTCAGAGAAGAAATGAGTACCACATAGCATCTTCAAGGCTTGCAAAAGTATATTCCTTGTTGCTGCCTTTCCTATATGTTATTCCATAATCCTTATTATTTCAAACTTCAGAGAAATAGCAAAGTGCTTGAAATCTGATTTATATATTTATAACATAGTCGTATCTATAAATTGTTTAACTTTTATTTGCACAGGTTCACTTCAATTTCGCTCTGCAAATCTCAATGCATCCTACACACTTTTCTGGATTTATCAAATGTTACAAAAGAATTGTATCCTCATATCAGGAATAATGGAACATCACTTTTAGTTTTTGTTTTGAAAACTGTCATTTAGATCCTTCGTGTGCCAATGTTGAGTGTTTTATATTACATGGTTTATTTCTCTCAAGTTTGTATAGACGTTTTCATGCGAGGTTTCGGATTGGCATTATATTATTTTCTCACCTTTGAAAACATTTTGTTTCAAATTAATTTTGTTAGTGTTCATTTACTAACTGGACTTTGTCTCTATGGAATCAATAAACAATTATTAAATATAAATCCTGTTCCATCATCAACATCACAGTTGATCAACAAATTAAGACTTCGTTCCTGAAACTGGAAACCATAATTATTTCTCAAACTGCATATCTATGCTTACTGAACGGCTCACAACAGCTCAAGCACATTTCCATTATCAAACACCTGAACGTTTCCGAGAGACACGTGATAAGTTGTGTTCAACAATACACAGAATTAACCAATGTTATGGTTTATCTCTAATGACAAACGAAGCAGAATTTTTTCTTTTCTCCTTTGTTGTTCATTCTATCTGTTTTAAACTTTTATCAAAATGGATCAAATTAGCGAGAAACTTTTGGTGATTTTGACTTTTGCTGGTTGTTTATATATTTCCTTAGATTGACATGAATTATGAGGTATGTTACCACAAAGTATGTCGTTTTAGTTAATATAAATTTATTAACTTCTTTCAAGACATAATTTGAATACGTACTTCATTTCTTTTGTACTTACTTTAACTAAATTCGTTTTTTTTTTTTTTTTTTTTTTAGTTTTCTTGGACCTTTCATTCAACTGCATACTCACCTTGGAAACTACAACTGATAACTAGCAAACCATATTCATTTCTTATCTTAATGGAACTGTTCACAAACAGACAACTTTATGTTCTCAGTAATTCTATAAACGACAAGTTCATCAAAATAGATTTTCAGAAGCTTAAAGCCCTTGGAATGACCGAGAGGTTAAGTTGCCTTTCTGTGCGGGTGATCACGGGTTCAATTCCCACTTAAGTCTATTGAACAGAATGGCTCGGAACCCAGTATACGAAAAGCTATATTCACTCAGAAGCTCAAAGAAAACTACGTAGATTTCTTAATATGACCCATCGCAATAAGATTCTTTCTGCTTATAACTGGTAGGCTAGCAAGGAAATTTAGTTTTCGTATACAACTTCGATTCTAACGAAACTTCGTGTGGAGGCCCGTCGTAGGCAATATTTCGTATGTTTTTGATTCAGGAACACTGTGTCACGAGACCTGATTCCAAATAAGGCGGCCAGATGGCACCACGAGTTCTTTCTGAACATAGAGTTAGGAATATAAATAGAGGAAACTTTAGACTGTTTGTTGGAGAGGGGAATGAAGTCAAGAGACGGAAGGGACGAGGCATTTTGGCCATATTAACTGGCCCCATATTTAGAGACACTCTTTTCCGAGTATTGCACTTCTGAGGTGCACTCATCCTCCTATCGATAAAGGCAATCCTCACAGTACTCCGTATACAGGGACTCTAATGGGGCTATGGATGAATGGATAGTAATTTGGCTTCATGTGATGTCATGTATGTTCTCTCTATTTTCTTCCTAACTCTATGTTTTTTATGCTTTGGGTAATATCGAGGCTACCGAAAAACAGAATGCTTTAAAGCTGAGCCAATCCACCTTGAATACGTCACTTCCGGGAGGCCAAGATAGAGTATCAATGATACGGTGGGAAGTATAAAATGTGTGTTTCAATATCGTAATTTATAGAATATTGTTTCCTACTTTTAATGAGAATAGATAAATAAACATGGTTATTAAAAATATTATGTTCCATTTTGTAACGCAATTTCAATAAAATAATAGAAAATTAATTTATTCTCTTTTCCTGTGTTAACTTACTACATCTTTAGAAAAGTTCGATATCAAAGGAAAATTTAATAATTTCCGCTTATACTTGAGTAAGTATAAATATAGGTATCGCATTTGTTTGGTGTTATTCTAAATAATACGTTTAATGTAGTTCACGTATCATTACTGAAATAAACATAGCAATATATAGTTATTGATGACTGAATTAGTAGTTTGGGTTCGTGTAATGGTGTCAATCACACTAATAAATACGTTTAACATCCCCGCAAACTGAACAGTGCTCAATAGTAGCGACAGTTTCGGCCAGAGTTAATGCCTTACGTTTCTTAACAAGGATGTTCTGATAGAGGATATTCTATATTGCCAAGAACATGAACCAAACGTAACAGCTTAGTCCCGCCCAGCTAGCCACTTACTCCAATCAAAAACATTATTTTCGGCTAACAAAGATAACAACAAGGTCTCTAGTTGTTCGCTAACCAATCAGGTAGGTCGATGCTCAGTTGTTTTTTTGGCTTCATTTATTCTCTCCGCATGAGATAGCTACATGCAAATCCCCTATAAGAACATCCTTGTTTCTAACCAACAAAGTGTGATGTAACTGAACGAGGAAGAAGAACTCTTTTCACCTCGTACAGACAAAAATGGATATAAAATCAAGAGAAAAGAAAACTAAGATTAGAAGGCAAAGATGAGCTAAAGAGCGATCTATTTGTAAAGAATAAAAAAGACTATGAACCTAAATATAGAAAGTAAACAATATTAAATTTATTAACCATTTTTTATGAAATATAACGACTATTATGGTCGAAAACTTCATTGACATCTTAGCCAATGAAAAATAATTATTTCCCGCCAATGGCATTTTTCGGCGGTATCATGTGATCTTATTCCCGTCAGCTGACCTACTCGTCAGATGACAGTAACGTCTTTTTGTATACTATGCACAATATGCAAGAGGCAGAGACACTTCTTCTTCTTTTTTTTTGTTTCGTTTCTAGTTTTATTCTGTGGTCAGTGAATTTGCAAGATGACGGCTTAATGGTACAAAGCCGCTGAAATTTCTTGTGTAAAAATCACTAAATTCAAAGGTTTTCCGACTAATACACAACAAAATTACCGTAGTGTTCAAAAGTGCTCCATCAAACAGTTTTTACCTCAAAATTCAAAATTGGAAGTGATAAATACCTAAAAAAATTGACTGTGACTAGAGCTTATAGAGTGAATGGCGAACAGTAACCATAACGAAGAATCAATAACTATCTACAAAATATTAAATATTATAATTATATACTATTGTCTGTAGGACTGTTATACTGTATCAAATCCAATTAATAAACTTCAATTGTTAAACGAATTCTCAATGTTCATGATCATTAAGAGTCGAGCAAGCGATTGAATATAATAAGACAAGACAAGTCTGTGGTCAGTCTGCAATCAAGCTCACCTACTTATCTACTTGTTAGGGCTGATTATCATGAAAGCTTGCGTTGCTTGCAATTTGGGTAAATAACCAATTGAAACACGTGTTTTATTGCGTACTTTTTTTTTTGTAAGGTAAGTGTAACATGTGTTTCAATTGGCTATTCTACCAAATCGCAAACTTTTATGACAATCAGCCCTTAGGGATTGCCCTCCTGGTTCGGCCTCGCCTGGCATGTGCAACAATAACTTAGATATGTTCTTTAGATCATCGGAGGCAATAATTGAATAAACTCTCAGTAAATAATGTATCCTAGGAGTGTTCGGTATTGAGATTGTCATACCGACTTTCGGTATGTTTTGGATACCGACAATTATCGATATACCGAACGATATCAATATACCGAATAATATTGAAATACCGAACAATATCAAATTACCGAAAAACAATTATATTGAGGGATTTGGAAGTACTCTTGGACGTATATATTTAAGGGTTTGGCCTGGACCCCCACCCCAAAATTCCGGTTAATGTGCAAAAAATAGTATAAACTTAGGCGTAATTATCTATATTTATGGTTGTGGTTCCTTTTTTCACAAGAACCTTGTGTTAGGTAAACATCGACATTAATGCAGAAAAATTGACAACCACTCGGTCGACAGCAAATGGGTGCAAATATCAATCTTTTAACCTTGCCAGTGTAATATTATAGTGTATATTCACACGAGAGGTAAGCAATGAAATGTTGGTGATCTCAAATAAGAAAAAAGAAGAAAAATAAGATTGACATGAGAAAGAAAAAGTTGACTATTCAAATTACAAAATACTATACTGATAATAAACTGACAACAAAACATAGTTGCACTTCTTGCAATTAAGATGAAAATAAAACACTGAACTGCTGAACAAGGCTATACTATTCGTAAAAAATAAATTGCACGTAACGTTTCGACCATCTGGCAAAGATCCTCATCAGACATACACTGAGTCTGTACAAAAAATTACACACATATAAATACAGGCTCAATAATCTACCTGCTCCCTCATTGGCCGAATCAAGCAGCCAATCAGAGACGCCCGATCAAGCAGCATCACCATTGGCCGGAACAAGCAGCAAATCAGAGACGCCAAGAAAACCTTCCCATGTTAACAAGAGAGAATCAACATGAAGCAAACTTAGAGCTGGAGATAGAGAAGTGAGGTAGCTTATGTTATCTTGATATTTTAATGAGTAAAGAAGGGAGGAGAATTAAAACTCAATGGTATCAAAAAGAATGCAATGCTGGTATTTATTGTAATAAGAAAAGTAATGTGGTTAAAAGCACCAAATCTAATTTTATAAGAAATATGTTGACAAGAATTAGTAGGATTTGTAGCAAAAATGTAGAAAAGAATGTAAAAGCTTTTAAGGAACAGCTATATGAGAATGGGTATAGTAAAAGGGATATAATTAAGGCATCTGTGGATTCTAGGGGAAGAGAAGGAGATGAGGAAGGAAAAGAGGTGGTATGGAAAGGCATTATAGGGTTAGGAGAGGACTCAGAGATTATTAAAAAGATGTTAAGAAAGCAGGGTGTGAGAGTGTACAGAAAAGGTAGTAGGAAGTTGTTGGATTTAGTCAGAAGGAAAGGAAAGAATAAAGGGAAGAAGGAGCAGAAAGGTGTCATTTATTGTATTAACTGTGAGGGTTGTGATATGAAATATATTGGAGAGACGGGTAAATTGTTGAAAGAAAGAATTAAACAACATAAAAGTGATGTGAAATATGGTAGAGAGAGTAATGCTATATTCAAACATGTAAAAGAAAAAGGACAAAATGTGGACTGGGAAAAAGTGATTGTGTTAGAACATGAAGATAGTATGTGACCTAGAAAATGGAAGGAGGCCTGGTGGATAGAAAAAGAAGTAGATAAGAACTTAATGAACTGGACCAAAGGTTTTAGCATTAATAAAGAATGGAAGATTATTGTTGACAAACACAGAAATATGTATGTTAATTGAGGTGTTAGGGGGTTCTAAGTTTGCTTCATGTTGATTCTCCCTTGTTAACATAGGAAGGTTTTTTGGCGTCTCTGATTGGCTGCTTGTTCCGGCCAATGGTGATGCTACTTGATTCGGCCAATGAGGGAGCAGGTAGATTATTGGGCCTGTATTTATATGTGTGTAATTTTTTGTACAGACTCAGTGTATGTCTGATGAGGATCTTTGCTAGAAGGTCGAAACGTTACGTGTAGTTTATTTTTTACGAATAGTATAGTCTTGTTCAGCAGTTCAGTGTTTTATTTCGATAATAAACGTTAAAGCATTTACATTAACGCACAGACTCATTTCGAAATCAAGAAAGAGCACACATCTTGATAAGTTATTGTGCTGTAGTCAGGTACCGGTACTTTGAATTTAAGGCCTTTAGGTAACTCAGGCTCAGACCAGATGGATGATGATGGAATGATTGGTGGAAAGAAGAAAGTGGGAGGAAACGGGAGAACCCCGAGAAAACCCACGCACACGGTTTTTGTTCACCACAAACCTAGCATGAGACGAGGAGGGTTTGAACCGACGAACCCAAGCACCAAAGGTGAGCGCTCTAACCATTGATCCACCGCAGTCTGCTCTAATCAGGTGCTGTTTGGCCTTTCCTGATAATGAAAATACAGTTGCTGTAGCTTTGCCGACTTCACATGGAATCAATTAACAAAGTCAATAATGCAACGGCAGTTTTGATGATG
This sequence comes from Lepisma saccharinum, assembly GCA_022664845.1. Lineage (NCBI taxonomy): Eukaryota > Metazoa > Arthropoda > Insecta > Zygentoma > Lepismatidae > Lepisma > Lepisma saccharinum. The sequence continues at coordinate 7,172 of JAGDQP010017213.1, read as the reverse complement.
GGATAAAAGCCAGCAGGAAAATGCATTTCAGCAACATTTTGATGTTATTCGAAAACTGTTGAGTAGGGATGGCCATATCCGGATCCAAAAGGATCTGGATATCCGAAACTCGGAACTCCGGGATTTGGGATATCCGGTCCAATGGATTCGCCCGATTTGGGTCGCAGATTCAAAGAACCAGAATTCGGATGTCGTTATTATGATGCATCTGAAACTGCGATGCCGGGATAGTAAATTATGAAAGGCCCTGGTCAATACCTTTCCCATTCTCTGCCTACCTCATCCTGAGCCAAAGAAAGAAAGGAGAGAGAGAGAGAGAGAATTGAAGTTTTGAATGTAATTTATGGCCTTTAGGTATCTAAGGCTCAGGCCGGGATAGAGGAGGAGAAAGGATTCGGGAAGGTGTCGGCCAGGGCCTATGTTGAAGGTGCAACTCCGGCATTTGCCTGGTGTGGATGAGGAAAAACCTCAGTCAGGATGGTCGACCTCTGGGATCGATCCCACGACCTCCCGAACCCTACGCCAAAGCTCTGCTACTGAGCTACGGCGGACGGCTCGGTGAGAGAGAGAGAGCTCTATCTTTCCCATTCTTTCTTCTTCCTTCTCTTCCGGCGAGAGAGAAGAGAAGAGATAGAGGGGCCGGGATGAGGTAGGCAAAGCACGCGGAAGGTATTGGCCAGGGCCTTTCATAATTTACTATAAATAAAGCCAATTTAATTCAATGTATCTGAAAATCGAAAAAAATATATTTTAATATATAGTTGTGTAGTTGATTGTTATTGTTTTTTGTCCAAAGTTAGTTGATAGGAACATTTTTAATGTCCTTATTTTTTTTTTTCTGAAATACATGCTATATTTCTCAAAAGCAAATTACGTAATCTGGAAAAGGAGTTTCGTCTTTTAATCTCGCTGCATGCTTAAAAGGGAAGAGAGAAGGACATGTTTTTGTTCTTTCCTTCTAAGAGCACAATGTTTATTACATAGTGACTGATAACCACGTCACAGAGTAACGGGTAGTCATGGTTGGCGATGGGGGATGGCGGGGTTTGAAGAGACATGCAGGTGCCGTCGATTATCCGTTTTCCTTTTGTCACCAATATATGTATTAGTAACAGACTATTATAAGACTGGTTTCAATGGCACTACTCTTGCAATTCATGTATAACTCAGCAATTTCTTCTCTCTTTCTATGATTCTGTTTTCCCTCTCTCTCTCTCTCCTCAGAATACTCCAAAATGAAGAATAAAAGAAACCAAAATAAGACTTATCTCTTGCTAGCCGAAAAAGAATACGGACGAATTAGGAAAGACTTAGATGATGTGTCCATGCCCCAGATATTCGAATATCCGAAATTCGTACTGGACATCCGGATCCGGATTTCGCGGTTCTGGATATCCGATATCCCTACTCTCCAATCAACACTATAATGATTGCGATTATACGTCAAGTTTTGGAGCGAGTCTATCCTTGGGACCCGGCCTGACCCGATTTAGGCCTCGTCACCTGGAAGACAAAGTAGAGTATTTGATTATTTCCTTGCGTTTGAGGGGTGACCGAGATCAGAGGTGTTAACGCCCAGAGCACGAAAATTACGGAACTGGAGTTCATTAAGTTCTCAGACCGGATCACGTATGTCCGGGTCAAGCCGGTTCAGCAAAACTGATCTGGTTTCAGTTCTGCCATGCTACTTCCCCTTTATAAGTTATTAATATTATTATTTTTTTTTTTATTTTTTTTTTTAGAATTTCAGAGGAATTCAGTTGTTCAATATTCCGATATTGTTAAGTATATTGATACTGGTATTTCCCCAGCAAGCCAAGAGACGTCGGCATTTAGTCGGCCGACGTCGATTTTTGAAAAATCCAGACGAGAAGCCGACTTCGGCGGGCGGGTGTTGGGCGGGGTTACACTGGTATGCCTACCCAGACGGCGGCCCGGAAAACGGCCTGACGACCAGTTGCCACTTATGGATCGTGCCGACCGTTCCCCGACTACTAGTTGGTCGGGCTGCCATCGGGGTCGGCATTTGTCTTGCTGGGCGGTATATCGATATTTCGGTATTATCGATAATTCGATATGGATGATACCGCATTTTCGGTATTCCAAAATAACGATACCGATTTCGGTATTTCGATATTTTTGGCAGCCGACATTTTTAGCATGTGACGATGTTAAACTCAAATATGCATAGAAACACATTATTGTAATTATAAGTTGTCTCTATCCCTCTTTAATCCTTTAATTTTTGACAAGCGAATGATTATTATATTTAAACTTTCAAAAATTTCAATTTACTTTTTTCTTCTTTCCTTTATCGATTGTTTAATGAAGTGGTGTTGTAAAAATGCTTCCAATGATTTCAGAAATTAATTTATTGTGACTATTAAAATATTAGGATCGGAGGAATGATCTAACAACGATTAAAGTACAAAGGTTTTTCTCTTTTAAGTCAAAGTTTCATCAATAGATAAATAAATGAATTCTGATATTAATAGCACAAGACACGAGTACAAAATTCTGTTAAATTAATTCAATATTTGAAATCGACTGCTTAGCTCAAGGTTATTTACATTAAAATTTAGATTCAAAGATGTTTCAAATTAATTTAATTTCAGTAGATAATAATCAAACTCCTGTCAGCTTTTTCCCACTCATCAAACATCCTATTATATTAATGGTAGTCGTATTCTGTATTACCTTTAAAAGCAATTTTCTTTCAAACTGGAAAAAGCAAAGAAATTAAAAATTCCCAGCTTTGAATGAGAAAATGTTTATTACTTGAGTTAATTATAGGTGTCTATTAGAAGCAATTGCTGTACTAAAGCCGTGTTAGTTGGAAAATCCTACTTTGCACTTGGTCTTTCCCATTGGAGTTACCGTAGCACTACATTACACCAAATACATCAAATAGCCTTCAGTTATCGAAGACACATTCGAAATGGAAGTAAAACTAACAACATTATTGGTGTCCATTTATTTCATTTCAAAAGTGTTTGGTGCTGTTTCTCTGACAAGAGCTAGCAACGGCCTGTATTCTTCTTCTTCACTGTTTGATAAGCTTTTCTCATCTGCAGAATTTCTGGCCCTTGCTGGTCCATTAACTTACCTTCTTAAAACTAAATTAAGTGTTTTCTTAACCGCGAAAGCATTTGGAATGACTTTCCTTCTGACTTCAGAATTTGCAAGAATTGCTATTATCATGGCCGTTCTTTTGTCATCAGTCAGTACCCTACTTTCATGCATGATGCACTCCACAAACATCTGCAACATTTTTCAAAAGACCACCACATTTGCCACGTCCGTCACACAACAAACCAACACTATCCACCACTGCTTTACACTACAACAACTATTCAATACATTTGGCCTTATAATTTCGGCCTTAGTTTTGTATGTATACGATTTCATAGCATTTGCAAATTTTGAGTTTCCTATCATTTCAATTGGTAAGCTTTGCCATTTCGCCCTATTATTTCGAAATTTGATCCTCGATTTGTTTATTTTGACTCTTGTCTCAGTGTTGAAGAACTGCTTTGTGTCGATCAATCTGCGGTTAGATCCCCAGCGTTGGTTCAACTCTCTACCAGACCAACTATTTCAAGGCGTTTACCCAAATAAAATTAAACAAGAAACCGTTTCCATTAATCCATTGAAGTTAGTGAGACAGGAACTTCCTCCGAGATGTGAAGAACTTCAGAAACTGAGACATTGAGACAACTTCACGATGACGTATGCGATACAATTAGAAACACTAACATTTCATTCGGAATCACTTTGACAGCACACGTAACAGAAGCGTTCTGCAATATTGTCTATTACTTATTCTCTTCTATATACTGGTCACATTCTGGCCAATTTACATTCTTGCATTTATTATGGATTGCCGTTTCCTCTTGGAGACTCACTCTTATTGCTTGGACTTGTGTCTCAACAATTGACGAGGTAAGTGGTAAGAATTTCTTTGCTATGGAAATGCATACTTTTATTGTCTATATTTTTTGCTTCATGTCTATATTTAAGTTGTTTATTATTTTACTCCAGGCATTTATTAATTCAAATATTCAAATTTACTAGAGTAATTTGATATCACATACGGATATTACATCACAAAATAATTCTATGAGATATACATCGTCCTAAACGAGTAAAAGTCAGTTAATAAGTTAAAAACTGATGGAGGATAACAAAAGAATAGCCGTGAGTACTTTCGAAAGCTTATACCAGAGAGCAGCATAAGTACTGAATTAGTGAGCATTATGAGCATTATGAAGATGGCTACCGTTCTTAAGAGAAGCAGCTGCAACTGGGACATTTCTTGTGAAATATCTCCCTACCAACGACATTCATAAGGAAATGCGTCGTGTGTCTGGGGAGAAGTGTTTGTTTAGTCCGCTCAAAGCTCATCTTGGCAGAAAGGTTTCTCAGATGATACCGACGTTGAAAGAGATCTTACATGCAGCGCCAACCCAAAGATCTTTATATTAGAGGACATCGCTGGGCTACATGTCTCAATACATGGTGGTAATTCAGAAAAAAATAAAACTTGTTCTTACGTAAGAATATTATGCATCTCTATTTATGTATCCATTTATGGTCTGTTAGCTTACTTTCTGCTGTACATAAAGTCCACAAATTTGCACCGTTTAGTTATTTATGAGATAAACAAAACATATGATGAAAATAAATACCATTGAATTAACTAAGTTCCGAACAGTCGCCAAAGGAGCATATGTAAACTCATGCTTCCGATTCGAGTGAGGAATCACTGCTCTTTAGCAATGTTTCTCGGATTAATTTAAAGCGAATTCCATTTAACCATATGAGAATCGATTCAAAATAATTAATTTAATCTTGCCTAACCTAACAAATTAGAAGCGAGCCTAATCTTTAAGGTTTTGAATAATCCTCGGGAGTATTTCAAGTCCAGCTTAAATCTCATTGAAACGATGAAGATCTCAATGTGAATAAAATTAAGCTACTTGATTTCATGTACTAAGATACGTACATGGTGCTGTTTAAAATATATATATATAGTTTGTGTTGTGCGTGTTTCATATAGGCCTATTCTATGTTGTACATAAAGAATGAACTCAAGATTTTCTTTATATTTCTCAACGTCATTTGCATCACCTTTCTTTTTCAGTCACCCAGTTTTGATCACATTTTTTAATTAATAAAACAAAAGTGAAACATTGTCAAATATAGTAGTATGAGCCTTAAATAATGTTTACAATAATGCTAGAATATAATTAACTAACTACAAAACCCTTGTTATTGCCTCATGATACATTTGAATTGCGATCAATCCCTCTATTTTATCAATATCTTTCAAAGATCCAGTGCTAATGAATATTCATATCTGCAGTAAAATATTTTCGAAACACAAGGAATATTATTAACAGACTGACGTAATGAAGGATAATTTTATTCGTGTTGTATCACCTCGCCATGCAAACAAATTTTCCAAGAAATCATTCGCTTATTTCTCTTTCTGACAATAATTTGCAAACACAACCAAATAAATGAACGTTGAGAGACAAAACGTGAGAAAGAATGCTTCAAATGTCTGCCAAATGTCAAATATGTTACATATTGTCTTGTCTCATTAAGTTATTTTTATCCCTAAATATAATTGACTGTTTTAAAACGAGTTATTTCTGTTACCATTGACATGAAGCAATCCTCATCCATTAGGTTTCGTTAAGATGCAATGTCTATGAGCAATTTATTTTGATAGTTGGATTGATTGATATTTCATATTTCACTTTTACATGCAATTTTCGTTGCTGGTATGAAGAAATCATGAGGCTTCAGAAGTAGTAATTTCTAAGAAGAGCAGGTATTGATACAATAATAAGAGTGTCACCGTTACTATGTGACCACGGGGGCATTTTCTTGTAAAATTTAAGAAAAGTATATAAATATTTCATTACTTGTATTTAATGTATTATGCGAAAGGTTTGCGGCAAGGATAGGTCATTGTGTTTAATATGATTCATTCTTAGGTGGTCGTCTTTCCTTTAATTATGTTGTTAATTGTTATTATTAAGGATGTTTAGTTATATTTTTGTATGGCATGTTTAATGTTTTATTTTGTTGCTTGAATATAAGTGAAATGTCGATAATTGGCTTAATTTTCTATGGAACTATTTCCTCGTGAACTGTTACTCTGGAAACTTCGATTACATTTCTTTGTTGAATATATTTTTTAACATAACGAATAGATGGGATTTTCCCGCTGCTGTACGGAACAGTTACGAAAATCTCGCCAGATTGACGCCGGCCTAATATAACATTGCCTTATTTGATTGGGGAGTAAGCCTGAACACGCCCAGCACCGAGTTACCTTTATGTGCAATTAATAAGTCATTTAGGGCGAAATTTGCATTTGATTGCATATATTGTATGATCTTTATGCGAATTGCGTTGGGTAACTCACAGCCCGGTAGAGCCCTCTAGTTAAGTGCGAAGCTCGAAACGACGTGTGCTCGAACCAGAACTCAGTTGCGATTTGACGTTCAAAGTATCGGGACAGTTGTGACAAATTCGCTACTCCGGAGACAAAAGAAACGTGTGGAGACGTGCAAAGACTGCATGGCACGAAGTGTTGTGTCAAGCTCCGTCTTAGTTGTATTAGTCTGTGGGCGAATGATTAAAGATTCTACAAAGATGAGCTTGTTTCAGTTGTCAGTCTCCGAAATCAAATTTCGCAAAGTGAAACAATCGTTCCGCACCTTTACGTAATAATTATTGGCAGAGACCATAGGCGCGGATGAATACATTCCGACCGTTCGTGTGTGAAGGTAATCTTAAACTTTTCGCTTGCGGTGAATAAGACAATTGATTACTGATTAGTGACAAAATCGTCTCACATATTATTGAAGTGTGCAGAAACTGTGTATATTCCTGTTATTTGGGGGAGATAAATATATCCAATAACAAATGGGATACATACTTGGAGTGTGAACCTATAACTGCGTGTGTTCAAGCATAAATCAGCTGTTTGTAGTGTTGTCAACCTGTGGATGCCCTGGACCAAGTGTGAATAATCCTGTCTTTGTTTCTCCTTGGTGGAGATCCTTGCCCGGCGACGTCATCATTGGTGGATCGTCATCGTCGAAGCTGGAGTGTGTTGGTGATCTCTTATATATCATCGTTTCCCCCATCACCTC
>JAGDQP010017212.1:0-39009 GCA_022664845.1 Lepisma saccharinum | reverse complement strand
TAGAAATGAACGTGGAGATCTCCAGGCTGATCCGACTAAAATTGTCGATGTGTGGAAAAGTTATTTCGACAAACTTCTTAATGTACATAACGAGGAAGAAACAGAGGAATTTGAAATCCATACCGCAGAACCGTGGATTACCGAACCTAGCGAGATAGAGATCGAAATGTCGGTAAAGAAATTGAAAATTTTTAAATCACCAGGAATAGACAATATTCCAGCTGAATTAATCAAAGCAGGAGGAACGGCACTAATCAAGGAACTACAAAAATTGATAAGTGCTATATGGAGAAAGGAGGAACTCCCAAAGGAATGGAAAACCTCATTAATAGTTCCGATTTACAAAAAATACGATAAATCAGACTGTAATAATTACCGCGGAATCTCGTTACTTCCAACCTGTTACAAGGTATTAAGTAATATTCTGTTAACACGACTAAGTGTATAAGTAGATGAAATAATTGGAGATCACCAATGTGGATTTAGAAGAAACAGATAAACGTAGGACCAGATTGTTGCCTTGAGACAAATTCTGGAAAAGAAATGGGAATAAAGTGGGACTTTTCATCAGCTATTCATTGATTTTAAGAAAGCATATGATTCTATCAAAAAGGGAAAGTTATACAGTATCCTGATACGATTTGGAATTCCGAAAAAATTGGTTCAACTAGTGAAGTTGTGTCTCAGCGACCCCATAAGCAGAGTACAGATAGGTAATAATAGTATCAGGATTCGCAACGGATTGAAACAAGGCGATGCCTTGTCACCATTATTGTTTAACTTTTCGTTAGAATCTGCGATTTTAAAAATTAAAGGGGACAAAAAAAGGACTATCATTGAATGGTTTGAATCAGCTGTTTGTATACGCGGATGATGTAGATTTAGTAAGGGACGATATAGATGCACTACAAAGCATCACTGATGTCTTAGTAAAAGCGTGCGATGAGTTAGGTCTACAGGTAAACATAGATAAAACAAAATACATGATAACAAACCGAAACAGGGAATGAAGGAAATAAAAACATAAGAATTAGGGATGAGGTCATAGAGAAAGGAAACAAATTTAAATACTTGGGATCATACGTAACAAGCAAAAAAGAGGTGACTGAAGAAATAAAAAAGTCGCTTAGTATCGGGGAACTCATGTTTGTTTCTATACAGTCCAAAAACTTCTAACATCGCGATTAATATCAAGGAAATTTAAATTAAAAATATACAGATTGGTTCTTCTACCTGTAATACGCGAAAGTTGGAGCACGACCCTAGCAGATGAACGTAAATTACTTGTAATTGAAAATAAGTTCTTGAGAAAGATATACGGGCCGAAACGCGACGAGATGACTGGAGGGCGGAGGAGACTGCATAATGAAGAACTCCACGGACTGTACGATTCACCAGATGTAAAAATAATGAAATCGCGACGACTAAGGTGAGCAGGCATATAGCTCGGATGGGGGGAAAACGAAGATTATATTCTATCCTGGTTGGAAGGCCGGATGGAAATAGACTATTGGGAAGACCGAGACGTCGTTGGGAGGACAATATTAGAAGAGATCTTCGATAAATAGGTGTTTGAGATGAAAACTGACTTGATATTGCGCAGGATAGAATTCAATGGCGAACGTTTGTTACTGCGGCGATGAACTTCCAAGTTCCATAAGCCATAGAGTTAGTTAGCTAGAAGAATACTGGGGATGTTCCGATCACTACACACAATGGTTATGTGTGTTTTCAACTTATTTTAAAGGAACGAATCTTTGTGTCTGAAATCCTATTAAAGGACCTTCGGAACCGAATTTCCTTTACAATAAAGTGACGTATGAATGTTACAGCTCTTTCATGATTTAAACGAGCAATGACTCCCGGGATTTAAGAAATATTTTGTAGCTTCGTAAATTACGCCTAATATAAGTCAACACCTAATTCACTTCTTATCGCCCACCCACTCGGGATTATAGTATATATTATTGGAAGTTTTATTTCTGAAATACTTTTAGACTGAAACACGGAAGCCTTATATCACCGCTATGCCCGTCTGCCGACAATTTTTAACTCCTAGGGCTACGGAGGTGGTTGAAGTGTCGTTCGAAAGATCGCGGCAATGCTTCTCCAGCAACATACAAAGTGGACGCTCTCTGATGAATCATGCCAGGATACAACATAAGGTATTAAAGGAATATAGCTTCGGATTACATAATTTCCGAGTGGATATCCGATAAGAAATGAATTAGATTGACTTATAATGGGCGTTAAATAAGAGTTAACGAAGCTTTTTCAAAATATTTAACATAATCTTCATTTCAGATGGAAATCATAAGCATTTATGTATTCATTTATCATAAGAGAAACAAGTGAACATTGTCATTCCATTAACCATGGCGAAGGCTCTGAGGTTCTTTCATAACATATCAACCAAATACACATTCAACGCTGACAACTAAGAAGTTTTGGAACGGGAAAACCTTTAGTATTTTTCTATTATGCCCAACAATATTTGTGCAAATATTATTGCGAATATGTGTAACAGTATGAAAGCAACTTGAACAATTGAAATCTATTAAAAATTTAGGTTGGTAACCGTGACAACTGGGCTGCTTGAATGCGGTGGCATCCACAGTGTTTTTGTATTGCCTCGGATACCCTTTATTCAAAGTTCAAGGAACATGTGACCATGTATCAACCAGGCCCTTGATTACAACTAACTAATCTGAATTGAGGTCACTTCCGTAAGGAAGGACATTGTCCGGATACCCACGCCCTAGCTATGACCCTGGTGGTTAAAGTTCCCAGTGCGCGAATTAATGAGGTTGAGGGGTGTCTCGTGTGGACTTATGTATAATGCATAATACTGAGTCCATAATGTTATTTTCGTATCAACAAGATCGCCCAGCCTTTAAGATAGGTTAATTCGCACACTGAGGTTAACCAATAAATTGTACGCTTACTCTATCTTTTTGCGAACTTCAACCTATTCGTGCTTGTTCAACGTTTTGTGGGAATATCTCTTTCTTGTTTTTTTTTAAACTCCGAACACAAGCATATTACTTACCTGTTCATGAAGTATCCTTATCAGTTTACATTTAGTCTCATCGTTTATGAAGTATTACGCAATATAGACGTTCTTCCGGGACCGTTACTAGGATGAACCAATCGTCTGCACGACATGAAAACATTTTGCTTGAACTGTAGTTCTAAGGTACCTTCTAGATGGCAGCACCAATGACTTTCAACCTTCACACAGACTTGCGCTTCAACGTTTTAGGGAACAAAAGGGAGGGACAGCAGGTTTAAACACATAAAACCGAGTTAAAGAATTTCAAAACATATTCGCGTATACTTCTTTGCTTTAGTCACCGATTTAAATAAAAGACGGTTCTCGTTTGTACTTAAGTGAGCAAAATGGGTAGGTGTTACGCTTTTAAGGTGCAGTGTCCTTCACAGTGTCGGAGGGTGGAAGTTAGTACGAGTTTTTCTAGCAGTCATTGCACAGAGACTGATCATCATTATCATAGTCATTGTATAGTGATAGGGTCATACTAACAAGTGATTGCATCTCTATATGTATTGGGCTACGGCCCTGTTTATCCTCATCACAGCAACAAGACTTATCACTATCATGACAGAACCAGAACAAAGATTGCAACATAGACTTCCACCAGTAGTAACAGGACCTCCACCGTATTCATCTTTAGAAGAAATCCGTCGTCAACATCGCACCTTGGACAAGACATCACGCTCACGATCACGTTCACCACCCAATAGATCAGGAAGACAAACACCGCAGTCACCACCGGCTAAGAAGTCGCATACTCTGAGTGAATCTGAATCCGATAATGCCATGGATATCAATAACAGGGACCAATTTCCAGATCTGACAGCTAAAACCACAAAATTCTACTCTTTTCTCCTCACTCAGCATGATCAGAAATTTCAAAATCCGAAACTTCTTCTACAGCAGCTCACCAAATACTTCAACAGAGACTTAATTAACCGGATCATACCTACCAAAAACGGAATCATCATTCAATCTCTAGACTCCAACTTATCTTCAACAATCCGTAACAAACATAGCTATGAAATCTTTGGGAAAAACGCTCACATGACTCGCTTAGAACAAAAATCCAACAAGCAACCACCACCACCACGCAAGCAACCAACATTATCAGTTGTCATACGCGGAGTCGATATTACATATACAGATGAAGAAGTAGAAACTGAATTTAAAGCGGAAGGATACTCAATTGTGAAATGCCTTAGAATAAAAAACAAAACTGGGGGGGCAACATACATGATTAGGGTTCTCACTAACCATCAGGAAACAATAGACGATCTCTTATCCAACGGCGCATACATATACAGAAGACGGTATCGTGTTGAACCTTCGCTCTCTCCGCTGCCAATACCTCTTCGCTGTGAACGTTGCCAACAGTATAACTCCCATCCGACTTCTAAATGCACTAATCACGCTAAATGCGGTTTTTGTTCAGGTCCACATAACACCAAATCATGTACAAACCTACAGCAGCCTCCTAAATGCACAACCTGCGGCGAAACTCATCCTACCTTTAGCTACAGATGCAAAGCTCGTCCTGCTCCAGAACCCTCAAAACCTGAACTTATAGTACCTATCCGCACAGCAGAACCTCAACCTCAACCAACTCCACCAATCACTTCTATCTACCAACCAATCACCATAGACAAAATGCTAACTTTTATCACAGTCACTCTGCAAAACATCCACCCGTTTCAAAGACCTTTCGTACTTCAACAAATACAGCACGCGGCCAAAACCATCTTAAACGTTAACTTCAACGCAACTTATTCAGGCCCTTATGCACATTTTCACGCACATGCACTTGAAACCGAAGTATAAACTGTTCACACTCCTCCTTGTACTCTTGCTAGTAATTATGGATATAAAATTTCTGTTTCTAAATATCAGGTCACTACCAAAAAACAAACCATTATTTGAACAACTACTATTGGAAGAAAACATAAACGCATTCTTACTAAATGAAACAAACTTAACATCAAAAATCGTATGCAAAATATCCAGCTACACCATGTTAAGACATGATAGTCAACTTCCCGCACTTCGAGCCAACGGAGGTACAGCTATTGGATTTGCATCATATCTAGCATACCGGCAACATCACATCCAAACACCAAACATACCGGAATATCTCATAACAACACTGTATTTCAACCAAAACTATGTAACACTAGCCACCATTTACGTACGACCTGGCCACCCTCTTCCAAACGACTTCTTCACATACATATCCAATAATTTTAGGACCTACATTATAATGGCCGATATAAACATACATAGCCGCACTGACAGAGAGAAAACTAACTTTTCAAACTTTATCGAATTTCAGACAACAGGTACTATCCATAAACTTCCACAACCCACAAGACCTATCTCGAACACAACGCCAGACGTCGTAATTACCTCTACCAACTTGACACATCGCTGCACCATAGAAGTCCTTGATCTTCTCGGAAGTGACCATGCTCCCATTAAACTTACACTTCACTGTCAACGCAGACCACTTCCAAACCCAAATTCTACTCCACGTCAAACTCTCAGATATGACAAAGCAAACTGGACTGGTTACCGAGACTATATACAAACTAATATTAATCCTGAAGCTTCACCAGCTACCGAAGATGAACTCTATAGCATACTAGACAACATAAACACCACCTTCCAACAAGCCACTGAGAAATTCATACCAAAAAGTAGCATACATCCATACAAACCTAATTTACCACCTCAATATTTACCGCTAATACGACGATCCAGACAACTTTATCGAGACTACCGCAACACAGGCAATCCAGAATCCTTAAGACTACATCGTCAATTACAACGGACGGTACACAACTACATAAAAGCATACAAGCTTAGACAATGGGTCAAAACGTGTAACGAACTCGCAGATACAAGCCATCCAACAAAATACTGGAAAAGGTTTAATACACTCACAGGCAAGTACAGTAAAACGCCATATTCTCTCATCCATAATGACCACGCACTCCATACTGACGAAGAGAAAGCAGATGCCTTCGCTGATTACCTGCAAGACATTTTTACACCCATACAACCCATCAATCCTTTCAGACGGCACCCTGCAGACCGCCTTAACTTAGCATCACCCTATCTCCAACCCCATCCTAATCATAACCTTTCTGATCATCCTCTAACAGAACCTATCACCACAGATGACATCAGCTCCGCCATAGCACGCAAAAGAAACTCTGCACCTGGCATAGACACTATCACATACCGCCATATCATTGAAGCACCTTTCTGTTTTCTACAACTACTCGCCACTATATATACTTTTATCCTCCGTACCGGCTATTTTCCCCTTACCTGGAAAACTTCCAAAACACTCATGTTTCCTAAACCTCAAAAGCCTCCCCATGCAGTTTCGTCATATCGGCCCATCCAACTGACTTCCACTCTTAGTAAAACCCTAGAAAAAATCCTTGTAAAACGCCTCCACAAACATTTAGACCAATTCAACCTCCTTCCCCTTCACCAAGCCGGCTTCCGTCCATCTTTCAGTGCCAATGATCAACTTCTACGCCTCACCAACACCATTTCTAATCACTTCAATACTTCACATCCTTCATGTCTTGTACTATTTGACCTCGAGAAAGCATTCGATAAGGTTTGGCACACAGCACTACTTTGTAAACTTCAACATTTTCGCTTTCCCATCACAATCATCAGATTTGTCTTTAACTTCTTAATCAACCGCATCGCATATATTTCGATAAACTCTAGCACCTCACATCCTATCTTTCTACATTGTGGTGTCCCTCAAGGTTCCGCACTTTCTCCACTCTTGTATTTACTATTTGTTGCAGATCTTCCATCCTTACCTCCTAATATCCACATTTTTCAATACGCAGACGACACCGCCTTCCTCGCCCTTAGTAAATCAATCCAACATATCAACAGAACTATGAATGAAGCTATACATACCTTCTCATCATGGTGCAACGAAAGGGGACTCACGATTAATTCTCATAAAACACAAGCCATAGTCTTTATCCCTCCTAAACGCCGTTCTCGTGTTAAACGAAATCCAACCAAACTCACTCTCACAATCAATCATACGCCCATCCCATGCTCCAAACAAGTCATTTACTTAGGACTCATACTCGATCATCAATTAACATGGCGCCCTCATCTACAAAAGGTCATTAGTAAAGCCTACAATAGACTAAATCTGCTCAAACGACTAACAGGCACCACTTGGGGTCTTAAACCACACACTGTAATTAATACATATAAAGCATTCCTCCGACCTGTCCTTACTTATGGATTCCCAGCCTGGATTGCCGCCAACCAAAACTTCTACAAGAAACTTCAGATACTGGAACGACATGCACTACGCATTGCTTACAGAGTGAAACTCCCCAGTCCGACTCAAGACTTATATGACCGCATAACTTTCCCTCACCTACTATTACATTTAGAAGATCTGCGAATCAAATACATTCACAAACGTCTTGAAATGAACCATCTTCTCTTCCATGATATACTACATTCTCATGAAATACATCATCCACCTGAACAACATACACATACACCCCTCTCACTGCTTTTCACTTTATACCAATACAAAATCACACCAAACCATCCAGACTTTGCGCTTGCTTCAGCACACAGCATACCAGATATGCCTCATTATCTTGCGCCTTCATACGTTGCACAGTGATCATAAATGTACTAACAGGGCTTCACCTGTCTATCATATTGTCCAGAGTCGCCCCTGGACAAGAAGAAACTATCATTCGTTTCTAAGTGTCCTGACGTGTTGTGACGTGTAACGTACCTCATATTCATTTCTCATCCCATAATCATACATAATACTACCTAAATAGTATGATTATGAGCAAAGCTCATAATGGCCAATGATTAATTATGATTAGAATAAATAAATAAAGTATTGCAATAAAGTTAAATCTCTCAACCCAACAACCTTATAAATACATATCTCCAGTAACCTAAAATCCCTTCCCTAAATAGAGGGTTCAGCCCTCTGGTGGGTACTAGCTCTGGTGGGTAAGTGAGCGCTCTACCAATGAGGCTGTTCACTGCCAAACTCTTTTGCTATTTTCAGTAGACTAATGGGCTTTTCCCACATTACCGAAATTCGGTTAGAACAAAGAAGCGGCCAGTAAGAGCCAGTGGTGCACTTCTACAGAAAAAAGTGCTCTGGCGGTACTACGATCTGCTCTGTAAAAAGTTTCCTCCAGATAGGAATATATATAAAATTTTCAAAAAAGTGTCCCTGCGCCGTCAGGGTTGAAACACACCACTGGTAAGAGCCTTTAATCACTTCGTTGATATTGTCATAGTTAATTGCTAGTTGATGTGTCGGAGAGCTTGTAATGCCGCTGAACTTCCTTGAAAGGATTGTCTCCAACTGATTGCATTCAGATTGTATTTCGCTTTTTTCTAAATCTAAGGATATGCTCCGTATTTTCACGACTTCAGACTGCAATACTCTCGTCAGAGTTTGTGTTATTTCTTATTTTAGTAGGATCAATCGGTTTTTATGCCGTTACTCTAATTTATCACATTATTTCATTCTGAACATAGCCTTGCGCACAGTACAGAGGGCGTAGCTGACTCCCTGCAATTCAAGGTAAAATAGTACAAGTTTGCCGCAAGTCCTAAGAACGCGAAAAGTCGAACTCTGTCTCCTTCCACAAGTTTCTGGCCAAATAAATGCACTACATGGTAATGTCATATAATAACTCACAGCCATATTCAATCCACTACTGGATGAGGCCTCTCCCAGATATTGCTTGCACGCTGATCACATGTGTTCGGAAAGGAGAGCCGAAGCTCTCAACTGTGATCGCTACTGTCTTTTATTCACCAACTAGGCTATACAGGAGACTTATATATATGTATATATGACCGCCTCGCTACTCTAGTGGTTAGCGTTGCTGAACGTTGAGGGGGTCTTGGATTCGATTCTCGGAGCTGCCAAGGATTTTTCCAAGATGTGTGGGTCTGGAACGGTGCCCATCCAGCATCGTGATGCAATTCGGGAGCTGCTTAATCCAAACACAGTTGAGAGCTTCGGCTCTGCTCAGCGTGGGAGCAGTACACCACCTCCTCCCTCTGAGGAGAGGCTTTATCCAGTAGGGGATCGAATATGGCTGTGGTTTATATACATGGACAGAACCGGCTAACCGGGACCGTCACCCCAAAAGGCTGTTGCTACTAACTGGGAGAAGACCCTTTAATTCCTTTTGCTAAGAGCGACCGGGGTAGACGCCTAATGTCCAATCCATACGTTTACGTCGTGGGGTCTATTAGTACCCATAATAATAATGATCATAATACAGTCTGGGATTCCCAAGATTTGCTGAAATTATTGTCTTAATTTAATTTTTTAGTAGTTCAGATTCACAAGTGCGTCATAGAGTGGTCTATGATTCTATGATTTCCGAGGTCTCTTGTAAAGAAATGCATTAACGCTCTGCTTCATATGCACATGCAAAAATTTCTTATCCATTTATTTCGTGACTGACGAGAAAAATTCTGAAAGGGTTAGCTGCCAACAACCCCTTTGTTTCATATATATATATATATATATATATAGGGTGATCCTACTATAACATTCTACCAAAGTCATTGAATGAAAGCCGAGGTCTCCTGTAAAGAAATGCCCTCTACAACCTGTTCGCCCTGAAGCGCTACAAAGTAATAATAATAATCCAGTCCGCTTATTTGATGATTGTTATGGAGTCTGCTACAACGAAATGTTATCACAATCGTGATTTACATATACAAGGGAGCGAACCCCTTAGATGAAAATGAAACAAGTGTGTCGGAGGCAATTCGGTTAGGGATTCCGCCAGTTTGGGGGGTTGCATATTTAAAATGGGATGGTGTTATTGGAGTTTTGTACGGCTTCTATCGATTTTTGACCGCAAAAATAAAGTTGGGGTGTTGTCAAGAATTTCGGGGTGACACCCCCACGGGGGGTCTGGCGGAATCACTGAGTAGGGGGAAATCGCATGTGCTTCAGCAGCAAGTGTGAAATTTAGATTTATGTGTGGCTGGAAAAAACTCGCAGAGACTTTTCGAATGCCTTAATGCGCTTCGTAGTCCTAGCATACTTTCTGAGTTGAAAGTTGTCGATGGACGGACAGACATGATCTATGCAGCATTGACTACGTCTCAGCGAAACCTTACAAACCATACTTCAACTACCTTTGTGGCCCTATTTGTTCCAGAGCTGAAAGTTGTCAACAGACAGACGGACGAACTTGGTGGTGATATATTGTTCCCCAGCTTTAGTTCTTGAGGTCTAAAAGCACTTACTATACCTTTTATAAGTCACTGCATGTTGGAAATATCCACAGATACGAACGAACCCGTAACATATATTTTACAACGATAAATATACGGTATATTTTTGTTGGATGCCCTACTCATAAACGATGCATTACAGATATTGTTGGAAGAAAAATGTACATCATTAGGATGGATAATCAGAATACAAAATGTGATGCGATTGCGTTGACAATGTTGCTAAACCCGATGTTTTTCATTTGATATTCCCGTAAACATCAAGTGTGAAGCAGGTAGTGCAATGTTTCGAACTATGAATAAAACAAGAGTTCAAAATTGACTAACGACAACATTTAGAAAGGTCACGAAGAACGTCTATGAGAACACTAGTAAATCAGCTAAATTGTAAAATGAAGCGATTGAGACGGGTAGGTAGTGATATATTTAGGGGACGTTCCGTGACTTTAGAACACCCAAAAAATCAGTTTATTGCACTATTAATATAACTTTTTGCGTATCTATATACATTTAAAAATATTTCATATGCAGACATATACTCGCCGCTCGGAAGTACGTATTCTAAGGTATTTGTTTCTTTGATTTTTATTAAGAAGATTCACGCCGTAATACGTTTGTGTAATACTGCAGCTTAGCTACTTCTACCATAGATCACTAGAAACGTCTCCAAATAAATAGTTCCATCAAACCTACAAAAATGGGTGCAAAATACCGGACGTACAAAACTCATGGTTACTGCTCGTTAGGTGTTCCTGAAAATTTATGCTGTTAAATATATTGATAATGTCTAGTTTCATTATCTCATATGGTGGAATGTAGAATATGACACAAAATCAAGGGTAATTTGTGCCAAAGGGCAAAATATAAGACGCGGTATACGTGTCCTTGCGCTCACATCATCCATTGATTTTACATCATATTCTGCATTATATGCATATACTATACAAATCATAACATTGGGAGTACATTTGGTGCTACGTGTAACTGAAAGGTCCAAAAGAAAGAACTTCCCTTTTTCATACAGATAACAAAATGCATCGAAAATACAGAAAACAGGATTTTTGCCGTGAGATTATACACAGAAACAAATTTAACATTCCACAAAAGAAGTGGGCTTAATAAATAGCACCCTGTCTTACTCTGGTTACCTGCGTTCTGAACACTCTAGATGGATGTGTTGTGCTTTTTACAAGTGATGAGCCTTTTAAAATAAAGTTAGTGGTTAAGAAAACTAGTCCACCCAGTCCATACCAATGAAGTGTGGTCTGAACAGACAGCGCAACACATGAGCCTGTAACGCAGAGAACTAGAATAGTGCTATATGCTCTATGTTAGACCAAATTCTTTATATGAACAGAGCCTAAATCATTTTGACTGTAACATCTCACACAAAATCACAGACAAACGCAAATAAATTTAATAAAGCTTGTTATATTTCTTGTATTTTCGACGCATTTCAGTATATGTAGGAATGAAAGCTTTTAATTGTGGAGCTTACTATCAAAAGTTCTCTTGTCCAAAAGCCAAAAATGTTGAGAACTCAAGAAAAAACGATTGTAATGCACTTCTTATTTTTCAATGTTAGGGAAAATTTGCAACCATGAATATCTTAGAAATAGTACTAAATGTTTTAGTGTGCCAAGTTCTTCCAATTTTGCAAAAATAAAATAAAATATGGGAAAGATAAAATATTATTTTTACTGTTAATTACTGTTTCAATACACTTAATTGTTTTGGTAATTAAATGCTTTTACAGACGTTCTGGATTCATTAAACTTTCCCAATTAATATATTAGAAAATAATGAAATGAAATAAACATGCCAATATCTTAAATTTACACTTTTGTGGACAAGGGACGTTTTGATAGTAAACTCCACAATCCAATCCACTCCTTAGAAATTTTTAATTCAAGCCTTCATATATCACTGCGAGGACAAATCTACAAATCAAATCCGGGCTATGGGCAGCTTGTGGCAGCCCGTATGGGCATTTCATACTACTCATTCCGTTGTAAATAATTCACACGTGCAGCTCTATAAATACATAGAAAGAAACAGCAACGCAAAGATGGTTACGAAAAGCCATATGTTCCCAATGGAGAAAACAGTGTCGGCCATCCGCTGGGCCGACGCCGGTCAGGGTCGGGCTACACTCGATTCCCGATCGTCGGGGCGACAACCCCAAAGGCAGTAAAAACCTTCCAGAAAAACGCTCATTTTGGCAGACGGCGACCCGACCATTTTCCGCCCAAACACCGACCATTTCCCGACAGCCACAGTCGGACATCAGGCGTTTGCCGCCGTCGGCGCACCATATGGCTATAAGAAACGGGTTTAGTTTACCAAAACAAAGCATGAATGCTGTCTATTGGTATACACACAGTTAGCTTCATTTTATCCGTTTCTCTCATCATGAATCACACTGTTAATTTTCCAACAGTAAATAATCCCAGTGGCTGCTGTGGGGTTCGAACGCAGGAACGTTCTGCACTGCTCGTTGGTAGCTCGTCGTTTTATCCACTCATCCACAGACCCTCGTTGTGAGATTGCTGCTCTTTTACGATATCTGTGTTAACAGGCAGTCTAGAATGGAGTTGCTATGCGTTGTTCACCATCGTGTATAAATAATAAAAAGAAAAGAGAATACTTTCCTTTTTTTGTCTTCTGTGCAGTTTTTCTTCTTTAACACCTTGATCATCGCTAGACTATAAAATTTGTAGATCTCAATAAGTGTTCCATGGTAAAAAGGCTAGTGCATTTGAGAACATGAACGTATAATAAATCAATAGAAAACCACTTCGGGGTAAAGGGAAGAGTCACGCAAGAATTCTGCTTAAAAAATTGATTTTGAGAGTGACGTTGTTTGTGTCACTATGGTGAAAGTGTTTCCTTTGTATTAAAATTAATAAAACTAAGATACTTAGTAGTCACTCGTAAAATGTATAGTCACTTCTTTTGTGAGCAGAATTATTGTGCCAATCTTTCCTTTACCCTCTACTGATATCACTTACTTTGTAAGGCCCCGTATCTCGAAAACGGCAACGCCTATCAAAAATAATTATAAATTTGCTTCTAAAAGGACCGCAATTGACCCCCAAACCCCTTCGTACCAACTACTTTGGGCAAAGATGGTCCCAGGGAGATACTACTGACCCAATTATTTTCCTGTGTCTTAGTACGGTAAAAAGCTTTCAAATGCAACTTCAAGCATCAAAATCGGGCTTATAGTTCGCAAGTTCCAAAAGAAGCTGGATACATATGAGCAAGGCTAACAAATACGTGTGTAAGAGCGTCAATCGAAGAACTATTTTTCTTCATGATAACTAACAAATTAATGTTTAATAAAAAATATTTATCTGTTTGTCATGTGCAAACGTGTGTGATACTTTATGGAAGATCTATTTTCATAGTTTTCTAAGAAAGAATTTACAAAATGATCAGAAAATATGATAGATTTAGGCCCTCAAAAAACATTAATAGGCCTAATAAATGCCTAGATGTGTGTTTGTTTGTTGGGTTGTGTTCTGGTTATATTTTTTGGTGTCCTCTGCTCCTTATCTTTCTTCAGTTCTTCAAGGTGCATGTTTCAAGATGCAAGATGTGTCTGTTCCATGGTATAAGTGACTACGAAATCACTAAACATGACGGCGTACTGAAAATATTTCACGTAGAATGGAAATTTTTGTCATGGAAAACCTTTTCTAATTCTCTGGTATATGGTTACTCATACGTTTGAAAGAAAGCCGCTATGGTAACGACGGTATGGAACAATAATCAAATATGGAAACAGTTACTCAATACACAGACACCTGAAAACAATGGACACGATGAAGCTACGGCCTGGGAGGTTTGATACAGAACATATTGTACGGAGTAGCGACAGGGAGTCAGAAACGTACGATTGTTCCAAGATACATTACACTCTGGGTTCAAGAGTCTCCCCTTCATCATTTTCAGTTGGGTGTGCGGATATATTTCATTACATTGTGTATATTAACTAGTCTCCACACAGTAATGACTATGTTCAGTACCTTTCATAGGCAAGGACAAAGGAACAAAATTGTTGATCTTAGGGAGTGCAACAACGTCACTTTCAAATAAACTTAACCATGCCTGTTCAATATGGAAAAAAGTGTTGCACTGTACATATGTGCAAATGGAAATAAATTTCCTAACCTCATAAAAACAAAAGACCAATCACGGGTCGAAATAAAATAATATACTTAGGAACTTTAAGTCTGCTCAATAGAAAGTTTTGCAGATACAAGACACAAAACACCATCAGACTTTTAGCGATGAACTGATTTTGCATAAATAGCACATTGGAACCAGTTTTACGTCTCTGTGACTCAGTTTCAAGGCGCCTTCCATGTTGTCGATGGACCGAATCGTCCCCACAGCCTCGCAATCATCGCCCATGATCACCTTCACTTGTTCGCCGTGTTTGGGCACTACAGGCTCCAGATGTTCCGCAAGTAAACTCACAACACAGTCCTCTTCCGACAGGAATATATTTCAACTGGATGGAAATAGCGAGATCCAGTATATGCTTATATAGCAAAGATGCTATTGTTCCAGGTGAGACAAGTTAAGCATGTTCGTTATCTTCGGTCCACATTAACTATAATGGTGCATACCAGCCACTGCGTGAATGCTGGGATCGTCCTAACAAGTTAGCACCAGCGCGATTCACAGTTCATTCTGGTCTGAGATATGAGGAAACTCAGAACACGACAGTCGAAGTAAGATATAGTTCAAACTAATCACACATTTCCAATACACTTGGCAGGAAACTGAATGTGTCCAAAGCAAATGATCAAGTTATTTTGCGTCAGGTAAACTGAATGCACAGGGACACAACATGGCTGTATTACACTACACGCCAGACAACTTGAAATCCGGTAAGTACATCGCGTGTCCTTGTATCACAAAATCCGTGATTCACTATAAACTCTGAATTACATCAGATAGACTAGACAGTACTTGAACATGTCCTTGTCCACAAAGTAAAGTCAAACCACCTCACCGAACTCGGAATTGTCTATCAGAAGACAATTATAACACTAAACGTACTTCCACGTTCAAGACTTATATCAAACTCGGAACTGTCTTTGAAAATGACAATTACCAAACCAAACGTACTTCCACGTCGACAACTACGACCGAACTCGGAATTGTCTTTATTAGAAGACAATTAACAAACCAAACGTACTTCCACGTTCGAGACTTACAAACCAACTTGGCATTGTCTTAGAAAATGACAATTAACAAACCAAACGTACTTCCACGTTCACAACAACCATCGAACTAACACACCGTTTTCTCTTTGGTACCTTGTCAGGTGCCAAATTCACCCTTTCTGTAGAAACTCACTCTGTGAGGGCGAAGCATGATGGGGTCTTGGACTCCCAAACCGGTGTAATGGTGTTGCCACATATATCTGAATATTAAGTTTGCATGATTAAAATCACATGGCACGCCTTCACATCTGGCGTGCATGACCACAATTACTAATTATACATATTACATACATTAAAAGACATTAATTATGCTGAAAAACATTATAATACAAACAAAAACACTGGTGGTGGGACTTCTCTCAGATTTAAGTGCCACCTCTATGAGGTGCTGCCTCCTAGCGGGAAGAAAAGCGGACGCAATCAAAACAAACCCGCGTCAAGAAAAGCAGAGAGGCCAATAGAAAATGAACAAAAACAGCTAAATGAATTTAAAGAAAGATGGTGTGGCAAAAGAATACATTAAAATAAACAATATACATATGAATTAATAAATACACACATATCAAAACAAATGACACCATCAAACAACAGAGAAAAAAGAAAAACAAAGCATTAGTACCGTATGTTCAATGCTATCGCGCTTGTCCATTCATGCCGACGACATAGTGTAGCAAACAGCATACCGGAAATTAGTTCTTAAGGGAAACGCAAATAGCAGGCTGATTATCTAGTTAATCGGGACCCGAGTCACTGTAAAATAGTGACAAGGAACAACGGTAATCCCAACATACTTCAGCTCGAGTTCTTACATAAACATACAAATATACTAACACACACACAAATTTGCACATATCGCTCCGCATAGGACGCGTCTTTCTAGTCTAGGCTCAGTGACTAGCAGGTACAGCGGAGAGAGAGAGCAGAGGGAAGACGCGAAAATGGTCAAACTCTGAAAATGTCGCACTCTATTGTTCTTAGACTTAGCATCTCTCCCGTACGTTTTAAGAACAATACATTTCTGTAGGATTGCTGTCGCCAACCTGATATGTTTCCAACTATGGAAGAATATTCGTATTTACTAACTGGTATGGTTGACCGAAGTAATATCTAGTGACAGCTGGAGAAAAAGCAAAATAAAGGACGTACAACACTGGTTGAACTCCTGTGCTACTTTCCAATGTGGTCTTCGCTCTCCCTGACTTCTCTCCGAAAGACGGCGATTTTCAAAAATGAATGCTGTATTCCAAGCATCGAGAATATGGCAAACGATATGATTCCACTATAAAATCAATATGATAATATAAAAGTCCCCATAAGTACATAATCTAATAATCCGTATTGCTATGCTCAGATAACAACAATATATGCACAAAATAATGATATGGAAAAATAAGAAAAATAAAATATATAGAAAGAAAAAAATCTACATATTAAAAATATAAAATTTGCATACAAAAATGAGGGTGCTGGGGTGGCAGTTTACACTGCCCTGTGTGTAATTAAGGAGAATATTCGTTGGCGAGCCAAAACAAGAAAGCGGATTTCTGGTTGAATCAGTGTTGCCGACCAACTGAATAAAAATGACTCAGAAATTGTAAATGTTGATTACCTTCTTCGTTGAATTTGACTGAGCGTTGTTGGTTTTATAGTTTCTAGGACTACCAACACACTAGGATTGTGAGTACTTGATGAAATACAGGTGAAATGTAGATAACCTTCTTCAAAACGGTTTCGTGAGATTAGCAGTTCCCGATTTGTACAATTTCCAGAGAGGGGGAAATTTTTCTCAGGATGTAGGGATCCCTATTTTCTATCCGTCCATGTACCAGGATTGCGGAATATTTCAGATAATAAAGCCATAAAAGATTTTTACAGAGAGGAGCAAATCCCAATCATCCCCAGCTTCAAATCCAACATTGGAAATTAGTGCAAACCGCTTTTATTTGTCTTTATAAATAATTTTCTGATTGGTTGCTAATATTGAAGAAAAGGGAAAACCTAATATTTTAATAATTTATTTGCATTCGGCTGTTGTTGTTGGTCATATAATAGAAACTAACCTTGTCCTTTTCTTTTGTCTAATCATTTTAACTAAATTGTCGCTGTTCGTTGTTTTTTGATAAGCTAGCCTATATTTTGAAACAAATAGCCATGGTAGGGTACTATGCCTACTGGGCATACATGGGCAAGGGCTCATTTTCAAACCCACTTGCGCTGATTGCGATTAGGATGAGTAGTCAATTGAAACACGTGCTTTCTTGTAAGGTAAGTGTAACACGTGTTTCAATTGGCTACTCACCCAAATCCAAGGAGGATTTATTATCTATATTAGCTACTTCTGTTAGAAGTTAAATACTATTACTTTGATCGTTTCGGATATATAGAACGCAAATATATAGAACCACCATCAATAAATATGAAATGCAGAATTATGATCACAAATCGAATGAAAAAGGGTTTAAAGTATTTATGCAATATTTCCTATTTTGGAGCATTTACTAAGTTTTAAAAATAGTTCTACCCATTTTGTGGCTTTGAAATGTGTTTACTGTTAACCAGTTAACTTTGATTCCGCAATTAGTTTTCAGTTGTGTAAACTGGATTTTACGTAGTAGCGGATTTGAAATAGACCCACTAGATTCAGGATATTACTTTAGCTTTACAAATTTCAAATATCTACCTATATATAAATCTTGTGTAGGCTAGTCGGTAGCGCGCTCGACATCAGTGCGAGCGGGCCCGGGTTCGATTTCCGGTGGGGGCTAAAAAAAATCAGTATTGACCCAGCCAGCAACGTGAGGACAGTTGTGGAGCTGCTGTGAATAAAAACAGTGAGAGCTTCGCCTCTCCTCTCCCAACCCGTCTGGTCAGCGTGGGAGCAGTAGACCAACTCCTCCCTTCAGGGAGAAACGTCATCCACTAATGAATTGAATATGGCTGTGATTTATATATATAAAAGAAAAACTAAAGAAGACCTTAATAAGCTCACTTATGCAAAAGATTTCTTTGACTTCTAATAAGACTGCTTGTTTCTCAGTGCGCAGAAAGTTAGTCAAACCATTCTTTACTAGATTGCAAAGGGGCGGCAACTCTCGGGGTCGGCAAAGTAGGATGATAATATTCATCCGAAAAATTGTTCTAAGTTGAAGAGAGTGAGGACAAGAGTTTATGGCGAAGTGAATTTAGGAGCTGCAGATCGGTTGGCGACTCGTGTTGATCAAGGTCAGGCTGACTCTTTGTTATGGCTTGGCATCGCAAATAAAATTTAGATATTTACGTAAATCTAAGCCTTTACCACTATGCACCGGAGCAAGGAATTGGGAGAGATGCGTTCCTCGATGGTTTTCAGTTCAGCAAATACACGTAAGTAAGGACATAGTTGTTGAAATGTTAAATGGTGATTACTTCATCGCTGGAGGAAATTTATATTTTTCTTTCTTTTTCGTCTGAAAATGAAACACTTTCAAAGTCCCTTTTTGCTTTCTAGGCTGTTATTTGGAGTTTAGAGGAACGAAATAATAAAATTGTTTCTTCTGAATTTTCTTATAATAGGAAGGGGCCTAATTTCCTTACAGGGATGAAGTCAGAGACTAAATATTTCAAGACTTAAAATTAGAAGTGCTAAGATAGTTGTATCAATGTAAAACAATATTGTGTAACAATGCGCTAAAATATAGCTTATAGAGTTTTGACAGCGACTAAAACACAAAATTTCATACAGCTATAATCAGACTGACGCCAGCCCGACATAACATGAAAGTTAGTAATTAATGCAGTAGTGAGTTTAGTTTGGAAGTCCAGTAACTTGCGGGGGCCATTGTGGTTTTCTACGGGGAGGCCCACACTCCCTTAATTACGCTACTGAATTTGCTAGTCAGAATATTTTTAATTGATTATTATTATTATTAAATAGCTCATCAGTTTCGGTTACCTCTCATGATTATGCGTGGCCCCGGAGAAACAAAAGCTTGTTACGCAACTGTCCTAATTATTTATTGCTTCTACCAACGTTTCCAAGCAACAGTACAGTAGCCAAGGGGGCACCAGGGTACGTGCCCCGCTTACGACTCGGTCTATTTCTTTTAATTCAATGGCACATAGCATCTTTTCGAGCGATTCATTAGTTTCGAAACAATCATACAATAACATGTATACAATGAACTGCAACACTAGAACTGGATTTTTTAAAATATAATTTTAATTTCCTCGTTTCCAAGTGATTTAAGTAGCTTCAAGATTGTTGAATAGTGTCCGTGTAGCTATTTCCAACACACTTAAAATATATAAAATGGTAAAAATTGTCCTTAGAAGCAGCCATTGTAAGTACAATTGTTACCATTTTAAATATTTTTGAGTGTGATTTAAGTAGTTAAAAATTTCTGCGCCGGACAAAAACCTAGCACAACACTGGCACTGGATTAACCCTAACGATGTAAACCAAGATGCTTCTCGTAGATGAGAGTTTTACCCTCAGGAAACTATTTGTAGCTGCACTGTTATTATTATTATTATTATTATTATGCAAACAAATCCAATTACTGTTATATTAAGAACACACATTCGTATTATCTTATGTAGGTTACATTCCCGCGTCTATTTTCAAGATAACATTTCAAAAGCAGTTTGCCCGCCCTCCAGTTAAAAAATACTTCCGACACCACTGATTGTTCCTCATTACTCAGAGCAGATTTTATAAACTTGTTGCAGAAATGTTTAAATATTTCTATTTCGTGACCACATATGCTGTAAACCTTACTGTAACGGCTTTAACAATGTTAGATGGAGATAATTGGGCATCCATGTAATATTTCCGACACGTGTTGTAGTGGCTTACATGGTGTTTATAACACACACACACACACAAAAATCATTCATTATTATTATCATTATTAATAATATTCAGGGTTCGAAATGGAAATTTTCTCGAAACGGAACGCTTTACCTTCGTAACATGCTATTCTCCCTTTCTGATTATGATTACCAAAGTGACGAAACGGAACGGAAGGCTCCAGATATTCACGACGCTGTCTTATTACTACAACACAACTCATCTATATACAGACAACTGTTTATATTCTTAGCTTGTAACTGATATAATGTACAAGAGATGGCAGCACAATACAATTTACATACGTTTATTTGATGGACTCAAAGGTTAAAGGCAATAAAGAACTGCGTCTCCACACTGTTTAACACGATAAATTATTTCTTTAAATTTATATGTAAAACAAGCAATATTTCTCCAGCGTATTAGTGATTTACGGACTCTATATAATACCAATCGACAACGTTTTATTTAATTGAATTGGCTTGGCTAAAGTTAAGGCGATATTTCGAATCCTGAAGAAGCCATCAACTCTTTCTATCTTAATAAGTGAATATTTTTGTAGGAGCATCTATCGGTTTTTTTATGCCGTTGCTCTAATTTATTGTGTTTTCAGGAATGTAGCTCGCGCATCATTTGCGTTGCCTTCCATATAAAGTGACCGGCAGATTATGGGAAGTTTTGCATTTAGTTTTAAGGTCTTTAGGCAACTTTCGCTCAGGCCGAATGGATTATGATTGGCTGATCGGTGGAATGAGGAAAGGGGAAAACCCGCGCACACGGTGTTTGTCCACCACAAAGCCCACATGGCATCAGCAACGACCCCATTGACAATTTGCCGCCGATACTCTCGGCTAGCCGTCGGGTACAGAGCGATAACCGCCAGTGTAGATATGTACTGCAGGTTAGTTGTGAGCTCGTCGTTTGGCGGTATAGCGGCTATTATGCGATGCACTCGAGCATTCCGACGGCGGGATCCCGCCCGAGCGGAAAATGGTATGCGAGCCGCCAACTCCTTCCAGCCGTTACGTAGATTGTCATTTGTTATTGTCGTGGGAACAGCGGATACCAGCAGTGTATACCGCGCTGTTACTGCGACATTCATTTGTTAAGAAAGCAGTTGGAAAAAGCAATACAAACGACAAACAAGCTATACAAACGACAACATATCATTAGAAAAAAAAACAACAGAAAAACAATTTAAAAAGCGTTTCCAAACAAGCTTCCCAATTGTCTTCGTAAGGCAAAAGGCATGAAAAAACACCACCCAGTTGGAAGACCAGTATGGCCGAGTGGTTAAGGCATCAGGCTTCTAAGTCTCGTCGCTGACAATCTGAGGCACGAATCCCATCGCAGACACTGAAGAACTTTACTCACTACGAAAAAAATAACAGCGAATACAATGCAAAAATATAAACTTAAAATCGGTTACCACTGCGTCCAATACCTTTTTCGTGTCAAAGCAAGTCTGACGAAAAGAGGAATACCAGGAGAAAGACGGGCAGTACGAGAGCGGTATAGCGGGAAGGTGGAAGGACGAGAGCGGCCTGGCCGGGATTTTTGGCGGAGACGGAGCGGCATGCCGCCGACTGACTGCGGGTAGCATTAGTGTAAAATCGTGCGCGAGTCGGCGGCGGGAGTCGCTAGAGGCCCGCCATTTCGTCGCCGTCGGCCCGCCATAGGACCGCCGTCACCTTGTCAATGGGGGATCGATCCTGGACTTCTAGGACTAAAGGTGAGCGGTCTACCAATGGGGCTGTTCGCTGCCAAACTTGTTTTGATATTTTCTGGAGACTAATGGGCTTCTCCCACATTACCGAAGTTTGGTTAGAACAAAGAAGTGGCAAGAGCCTTTAATCACTTCGCTGATATTATCATAGTTAATTGCTAGCTGATGAATAGGAGAGCTTGCAATGCCGCTGAAGTTCCTAGAAACGCTCGTCTCCAACTGATAGCCTTTTGGATCAAATTTCAAGCATACGCTGATCCTAATTAGCATCCAACTTCTTCAACTAACCCGTCAAATCTCACAACTGATGACGACAATATGGAGACATCAAGAAAGGAGTTAAGAATAGTAGCAAATCAACCTATTCCGGAGGTGAGATTCGACATTGTAGGACATTTACCACAATTCTGCGATGACAATGTGTATCAAAATGTCGGTTCCCTGGATGCAAATCGAGATCACGCGTTACCTGTGTGAAATGTATTTATGTGTATAGAGCAATGTTTTCCTTTCGAAATACCACATCAAATAAGTGAAAAGTATTGTATGTTGTATTATTCAAATTGGTATTTCTGTACTATGTATGTTATTAGGCCAAGGTATATTTTCAGTTAAATACATTATCTCATTTAATTTGTAACAAAGGCATTTGGAAGCAATGGAAAAATAATAGTTAACAATTTATGTAATTCTTTTTCCTTACATTCCCATAACTTTCCTTAATAAAGTGTATTTGTACATTTCTTTAGCATTAGGTACACTTATGTGCTCCTTCGGACAGGAGATAGGTCTATCATGCATTGCGACCTCAGGTACACATAATGTGACCCAACCATATCGCCAAACCTGTTGGTTGCGAAAATTAACTGGCATTTATTTTTGCCATCTTGGGTGTTCATCAGCAGGTTTTCAGTAAGATGTTGTTCTTTTGTGCGAAATTCTAACCTTGGGTCTCTGTCAATAATTAGCCTTTGGCTGTTAAAACTGCTATCGCGTTTAAGCCTTGACGTAGTTTATAGACTGCCAGAGCAACGTAGGTCCTAACCTCTGGGGTGGACTTTAATCTTCCTGCCTTCTAATAAATTGTGATGAAAACACTCCAAAGAAGACTATATCCCACACTTGCAATTCGTTTGCTATAAACTTACGGCAAGATTATATCAAGCTTGCCTGGGCAATATAAATGTAAGCTTACATGACTAACACTTGTTATTTGTTTGCTGCAAGATAATCACAATCTTATAGGAAGTATTCCTTTGCAAGCTAAATAGAAGGCTGTAGAGTCCACACTTGCCATTCGCTTGCCGCAAATTTACGACAAGCCTGTAGTAATCTTTCGTGACCAAGCTACATGCAAGGCTGCATGGCGTGCACTGTGAGGGTGATTGTCATTTCGAATGGACAGGAAACTGGAGTAATCCTGTTTATTAGGGGAGCATATTGAGTTGTCCGAACTTTTAAGAGATTTTGAAAGTTTAAAATAAAAACAGAAAAAGTGACAGTCGCCGTGATTCGAGCCCTAATTTTTCAGTTGTCGGCTAGGTAGAGTAAGCAGGGGAGAAAATCCGCAGTTTGAGTTTGAATTACGCTAGGTAAGGAAGAAATAAAGGTAAGTAAACGAAATTCGCACAGAAGTAAAAGTGAACGTTATTCCATATTTTGAAGCTACTAGAAAGTATATCAATTTATTACTTAAGGCTCAGTCCAAGTGGGTCTTCCCGCCTTTTTCATTTTACGTCAATTATTCAAAATTCAGTGCAGATAAACAAAATTCAATTTTCGCAGACCAAAGTTCATTTCGTATTCAATAATGGGTACAATTAGTTTTAAAGAAATGCTACTAGTAATTTCAGGATTGTGTGCAGACACTTTTTGGACAGAATATTGTTCCAAAAGTGTCTGCACACAGTCCTGAAGTTATTACTAGCATTTCTATCAAGCTAATTGAACTCGTTGTTGAAGCATGACAAGAACTTTGGTCTGCGAAAGTTAAATTTTATTTATCTGTATTGAATTTTTAATAATTGACGTAAAACGAAAAAGACGGGAAAACCCACTTGGATTAAGCCTTAATGAGATACATCAATTTAAAAGAGAATGCACAAATTAGGAATTTTACCCAAGTATAGGGGGCAAAAGTCCTATCACAATGGTTCAAAACTCCTATCGCAATGGGCAGAAGTCCTATCGCCATGGGCAAAATCCGCTGAAATACGCCAATTTTGAAATCTCCAAATACGTATGTTTATTGAATTATTTCTGCTGCATTTTGTTTATGGAAAGAGCAAGCCAATGCGGCATGTTTTTTTTTTCTAAAATTAAGTACCATATTAAAAACTGTTCAACTTTTTCCAAAAGTAAATTAAAACATGAATATCGTATCAAAGTTACAACATTATTCGACAGCGTGAATGTTACTTTTAGCGAGAATTGAAATTTATATATGTAGTAATATTTTTCATTGAATTATGAAATATTTTTCGCTATACAAAAACATTAAGCATGAAGGTTTTCTTCGTATTAACAGGAAGTTAGACTAAAAAAAAATATATCACACTTGTTTAAAGAAACACATACACAAAATTTACGAAAGTAGAGAACTATACGCACAACAGACATAGAAACTGCCCCTTCATACGCTGTGCAATCTTGATGTTGCCATTTATAGCATGAATCACACTGGATCCAGTCCTCGTCTCGTGGATCGTCATACACAATGGACATGAATATTCCACTGCATCGGGAGTTGAACTTTCTGCGGATGCGAACAATTTCTTCCGTAATGCAAACTCTTCGGACCCTTCTCTTTTTTTTCTTTTCGAGCAGTAGCCATTTTTTTTCTTATCTGGCATGGACGTAAAAATTTCAGATTTTTAAATGTGTTTACCGTTGTCACACGTTTCTTAATTTTAAAGGCATTACAACTGAGGGTGACACTGATGATCTTGACGTGTACGGTATCTGATTATCATCCACGCTCTCAACAACAATTTCGTGTGCTGATCTTTCTTATACCAACAGGGGTAGACAGAGTTCCAGAAGTTTCTAAATTTTGACCTGTGTGTAACTTTCAGGCTCGACAGGAAGAATTAACTTTGCAGGAGCAGCTAAAACCAGCCAATCATCTTCTGTATTTACTAGGACGCTATTCGTCTGTAACAATGCGAGACTTTTCGCAATCTGCGTAACATGAAACAATTTTAGTAACTACTTATGAGTTGCTTCATAGATGGTAGTACCAGCACAAAGTGGTCTGTTTGCAAAGAATGTGGCTTCCTCTCCATAACACACAAAACGTACCCAGATCAATAGCACATAAACAACTATTCTTTCTCATTTTCAAATATGTTTTCATTAATAAGTAACACTTCTCAAGTTTGTTAAGCTAAATAGAATCGGTCGGTCTGGCGTCTAAAAACAGCGAAGGTGGAATTTCTTTCATGTATTTCACCAAATATTTTCAAAAACTACAAAATATTCTTTTTGTAAGAGAAAGAGCATTAAACCCTTGTCTTCTTGTAACATTCAAACCCTTCAGTTTGCCATTGAGACCTGCTCGGGTCGAATTTTTCTCCCAAGTCCAATCCAGCCCGAATGTTCCTAGGCCCGGGCCCGGAAAACTTTAGAAGTTTTTGGCTCGGCCTGGCTCGATAAGCTTTAAATAGCTTTGGCTCGAGCCCCAATATATTTGTATCTGATATAACAATATATATATATATAGTACATACAAGCCTATATGAGTGTTTGAACAATCTGATGCGCTTAGATTTGTTAGTCATTTTAATTTCATTCTGCAGGATTGCCGTTTCAATTTATTTCTAACACAAAGAATCAAAATAATCCTTTCGCTTTGAACAGTAGGATTACTTGTGGTCGCAGGTTTCTTAAATCCAGCAAAGAAGTAGCTAGTCAAATTACAAAACAAATTATCAGAAATTTGACCCCACCCGCAAGACCTAGATTTGCACGGTATTTAACACCGTATTAGACTGCAACCCTGACTTCATCCACCATTTCTTCCTGCGGGTCGCTGAAGTGGAGAGAAGAACAAAGAGTGCGGTTTGATTTCATGTTTATATCAAGACGACAACTCTGACTGTTCACCCCCTGCGATCCAGTAGTTGGATTGACCATATTCTGGTATTGACACGGACCACCAGACGAAGCTTAAATACTCATACTTTATTTCGTTATTTAATGAGGAAAGAGCATGCAGTCACTCGTGTGACTGTCGACTGAAGTCAACGCCTTGGTGAACAACTAATCCACTATAGCGAAAGTGGAGTCGCTAAGCAACACTAACTTTAAATATAGAATTGTTTCTGGTACCTTTCACTGCACGTGGCGTGCACACA
This sequence comes from Lepisma saccharinum, assembly GCA_022664845.1. Lineage (NCBI taxonomy): Eukaryota > Metazoa > Arthropoda > Insecta > Zygentoma > Lepismatidae > Lepisma > Lepisma saccharinum. Next base: position 12,506 of record JAGDQP010017212.1, on the reverse strand, counting down.
TACTTGAACGTTTGGCTTTATTCCAATTATCGTTTAAAGAAACGAAAGTCAATAATTACTGAACTGCTTTAAAGAAGTGCAATTAATTGGCCCGACCTGAAGAGAAAGCAGTGTCGGTCCACCCAAGCCCGTCCCGGTCCAAAGAAATAGCAGAGCTGGCCCGCGCAGGTTTTGCCACTGTTGTTTATCATGAAGTAGTCTATTCTTAACATTCTTGAGGTTGGGCTAACTTGTTATAAGAGCAACTGTTAGTTAACAGTTTAATATTTTTCTAGATCTGGATTCGCAACTGCCAAGCGTCATTTTAGGTTAACTTAGCTGTAGTCAGTTACGTGTGGAGTATTAAATGTTAAATAAGCATATAGCAAAATGTATAGCCCTGTACACGTGCTTTATTTAAGGTAGTCTCTCGGCATTCGCCTGGTAAAACTGAGGGGAAACCTCAGTCAGAATACTCGGTCGTGGGGTTCGAACCCACGTGCCTACCTAAGAAATTTGATATACGCCCAGGAAAATTTCAACGGTGGCCATCCACCATAGTTCCTACGTACCTACGAAAAGAGAGAGAGAAAAGGGATGGTAGGATGGTAACAGAGGAAGGGGGCAAACACATACACGTAACTAAAGAGAAATGTTCAACTTCGGAACATCCACCGCACTTCCATTATCATAAACCTTCTGAATTGACCACTCAGTCAAACAGTTTCCTACTCGATGTAATTCCTTTTTTTCCCAAGAACCTTGTGTTAGGTAAATATTGAAATATGGAAAAAAGGAATTTCATCTATTATTCCGAACTGCACGGTTGCAGAACAAACTCCTCTATAAAAATCTCCAAATGTATGGGGTGCCTTGACTTCGTAACCAGCTGTTGGAGCTGAGAGAGGTTAAGGTGTGAGGAGTAGTCTATATACACAGAGAACTGACGTGCCGTGGTGTTGTAATGGACAGCATATTCGGCCGGGAACTGGGAGATCTGGCTTTGAGTCCCGGTCGCGGCGGTTGTCAATTTTTCTGCGATAATTTGAGTTTCCCACTCCTTTCTCATAGATCGTAGCTTATCTACAAAGCATATCGTAGTAATGTGTGATGAGAAAACTACACGTTCCACTTCAAAATGTCATCCAGAAATTTCCCCAACATTTTCTATGTAGGAGGGTTTAATCTGCTTCTGTTCAGAGTTGAGATTTCAGTCTAGGAGGTATTACACGTGACTTATTATCCGTAAGCTATCCTAGAGAGCGTTGATTAAAATTGAAAACATTAATCGCAAACCATCCCAAGTCCACTGTAGTATTTTTCTCATGAGGAATAAAAGCAGTACAAGGTATTGGTATGTTATCCCCTTTAGTTGAAATTATTTTGTATTAAAAGAGTTTTATGTGGTAGGATTAGGATGTAATATTTATGTAAGTGGATAGCCCTTGGAACGTTGACACTGATGAAGAGAAAAAAATGCAAACACGAAAAAAGTGGACTTAGGATATTTTGCAATTCAGGTCGTCAATTATCATGACGTGTTGATTATGATTTCAGGGATGTAGGAAAATCACTGATGCTGTCGTAGTAATTGTGAATAGCGATCGTGCGATCGGTGGAGCAGTAAGAAAGAAGAGAATTATGATATTCCTGTGGAAGCTAGAATATTATAGACATTCCAATATTTCAATTTTAATTTAAACTTCAATATAGAAATTCATGGCTTCTGCATGAAAGAAATTAAACATTTCTTACCAATTTATGAAATGAAACCACACAAAAAATTCAGCCAGGAGCTCGGGGTACTTGTGCCTCTGCCCTGTCCAACCCTCTCAGCCGACCTGTTATTTGCTTAAAACGATGCGGTAGAACATTTAAAAGTGTGCTTGTCTTGTAATCAGAATGTCTCAGGATAGATCATCGGTGCCGACGATCCTGAATGAGGTTTTCTCTGACTTCCCTCTGCCACGTCAGGATGTTACTTTGAATAATACAATGAAACAGAAACATAAGACAGTAAAAGTTAAAAAATAGTATGAACCAATAAAGTTAAGCTAACTTCTACTCAGGACCGTAATTACCGCTAGGCCCGTTAGGCCCACACGCAGAGAAAATTGACTGCATTTAGAAGGAAAAAACGTAGACTCCGGTTACAGGCGGCTTTCCTGGCGCTGCACATGCCACGGCATGAGGACTGCATTCTGTGTTGGGGCTCAAGATTTTCTGTACTGTGTTGGAAGGAACAGGACCAAGGTAGCAAGGATAGTACAGACTTACCTGTACGTATGTTTGGTACAGAACTGACAGGGTGGGGTTCTAGATTCTCATGTCGGTGGCCTAGATTTCCTTAATGGGGGTCTAGATTTTTTGCACTACACCTTGGACATTTTGAACGGTATTCTAGAATTTTTGGAAACGTACGTAAACATGGCCATACGTAAATATAACCTGTACTTTCTATGCGCTCATCTGCGGTACCCACCCCAAAGTTTCTTTAACCAATTCCACACCATCTTGAATTACATAGCAGATGCCACAGATCGTTGTAAAAATAAATAGAAAAAGTTGTTTTGCAGAATCCAAATGCATACAAAACAAACAAACTTACCTTCAAATGTCTTAATTAGAAAACTAAACATCAGAGAGGCACATTCTGCTGAGTTCACAAACAGTTCACTTCTTCACTACCGTGCACAAAGTGACTATCTTCACTTATTTACTCGGTGGCCAGTACCACAAACAGTTATTTAGTTTGGAATGCAAGGTAATTGCTTCTCAGCCACTACGCACCATCACCAACCAGTTTACTGTTAGTTTTTACTACGCAGAAGGAAAATTCGTTTCCGTAGTTTGTAGTCTGTGGGATCGTACTCAGGAGTGGGACTGTGCAGTATCCGTACAAAACTATTTGAAATTGTATTAAAAGGATTTTCTGTATCCTGCAAGTGCTAACAAGGAGTAGACATGATTTTCAGTCTATTAGCGGCTGTACAGATTGGTCATGGCTGAGCAACAAACCTGTACGTAGCCTGGTATAGAAAAGCTTGTGTGTGATGCAGAATCTTGCTAAATTTCACCTCTCCGGAATATCTAGACTAAAATTCAGCAATTTTTCTCTCAGGGCAGGTCTAAGGGCGCACTTTGCAAAGAAAAATTAGAAAGCGCTACTTAAAACGCTACACGAAAAAGTATATAACAAAAAACATTAAATGCCATGTAGGGGGGCATCACCTTTGAATCTGGCAACCCCTGGTACACAACTGGCTTCAGGGAATTTAAAGTTAGGTTAATTTACAGTAAAACAAGCTTTAATTCTTAGATTAGGCATTTTATTTACTCCTATATTTTTACGTTTGAAGACACAAATAATAATTTTTCAGCCTGAGACTCAGATGTCTAATGGCCATAAATAAAGTTAAAATTCAATAATCATCTTAATCAATGCTATTGGGCGTGGAAGTCATCTGTACCCCTGCCAATGGGCAACAAATACGTATATGCTGAAGCACGAAGCACTCTATATGCATGAAAGCCTGACGGATAGGTATCGTGGCTTCAAATCCTCCTGGAGACCATCCTGATTGAGTTTTTCCAGAGAATCCTTCCGTTTCACCCCACGAATGTCAGGATGGTACCTTAACTAAGACACCAGCCGCTATCCTATTATACGCTGTCGTAGTCTGATCCAAAGATAGCTAAAGACCTTGAAAAGTAAAAAAAAAGAAATCCTAACCTCTCTTATGACAGTAGAAACAAACCTTAACTTACTCCCCAACTTGACCTGATAATCTTGAGGACATGAATATTCCTGGGGATGGTGTTTAACATTGGAGGAGATGCCCACGTATTCAACGTAGCGAAAATGGTCTTGAAAGTATTTTTTTTTCTTTTTGACAATAATTACTAATTGCATTCATATATCATTAATACTTATGTTGTTTTGTCAAATTTACTTAATTATGTGCTTTTGTGTGAATAAACTAGTTTGTATTACCTTCTTCTTCAGTGTAATTAACACGGTTTCAGCAAGAAGACTACAGGAGTTTAATTAAAATAACTCATTACAGGACTAAATATTTAATTCCGTCATTTAATTATTAACATTATTGAACCGTATTATATAAATAACCACATTAGCAGAGTTAAATACTTATTATCTCGTTATTACTATTATTAAATGCTTGGGAGTATACGTAACAAGCAAAAATGAGGTTGCGGAAGAAATAAAAAGTCGCTTAGTATAGGGGAACGCATGTTTCTATTCACTCCAAAAACTTATAACATCGCGATTAACGGATTAATATCAAGGAAATTGAAATTGAAAATATACAGAACGGTTATTATGCCGGTAATACTTTACAGTTGCGAAAGTTGGAGTACGACCCTAGCAGACGAGTGTTTGAAAATAGGTTTTGAGAATGATATATGGGACGAGATGACTGGAGAGTGGAGGAGACTCCATTATAAAGAACTTCGCGGACTGTATGATTCACCAGATGTAAAAATAATGAAATCGCGGCGACTGAGCTGGGCAAGGTATGTAGCTCGGATGGGGAAAAACGAAGATTATATTCTATCCTGGTTGAAAGGCCGGATGGAAGGAGACCACTGGGAAGACAGTGACGTCGTTGGGAGAACAATATTAGAAGAGATCTTCGAGAAGTAGGTGTTCGTGATGAAAAATGACTTGGTATTGCTTAGGATAGAATCCAATGGCAAACGCTTGTTACTGCGGCGAGTCCCATAAGCCATAGAGTTAGTTAGTTATCAATGTAAAACTATATTGTGTAACAGTACGCTAAAATATACCTTAGGAAGTTTTGACAGCGACTAAAACACAAAATTTAATACAACTATAATCACTGAGCGGCGTGACCCCGTCATAACATGAAAGTTAGTAACTAACGAAGTAGTAAGCTTAGTTTGGAAGTTGCGGGGCAGTAACTTGCGAGGGCCATTGTGGTTTGCTTCGGGGAAGCCGACATGCCCTTAGTGACGCTACTGAATTTGCTAGTCACAATAGTTTTAATTTATTATTATTATTGTTATATTATTAATAATAATAATAACAGCCTCAAAATAATAACTAGTGAGTTTCGGTTACCTCTCATGATTATGCGTGACCCCGGAAAAGCTATAGCTTGTTACGCAACTGTCCTACTTATTTGTTATAATAACATTTCCAAGAAACAGTACCGTAGCCAAGGGGGGCACCCGGGTACGTGCCCCGCTTACGACTCGGTCTATTTCTTTTATTTGCCTGGCTCATAGCATCTTTTCGAGCGATTCATTAGTTTTCGAAATAATCATACAGTAACATGTATACAATGAACTGCAACACTAGAACTGGCTTTTTTAAAATATAATTTTAATTTCCTCGTTTCCAAGTGATTTAAGTAGCTTCAAGATTGTTGAATAGTGTCCGTGTAGCCATTTCCAACACAGCTAAAATATATAAAACGGTAAAAATTATATTTACAAACAGCCATTGTGAGTAGTACAATTGTTACCATTTTAAATATTTTTTGACTGTGATTTATAAGTAGTTGAAAATTTCTGCGCCAGACCAAAATCCAGCACAACACTGGCAGTGGATTAATCCTAAAGATATAAACCAAGATGCTTCTCGTAGATGGGAGGTTTGCCCTCAGGAAACTATTTGCAGCTTCATTATTATTATTGTTACTGAGTTTTAGTTTAAAGAAACCTCCTTTGCCATCTTCTTGAGAGGGAAACCGATGGTACGCCACTGTTCTAAATGCTTCTTGCAAACCAGATGTGAAGATTCGTAAGAGCAGTAAAAAAACTAACTAACTAACTAACTAACTCTATGGCTTATGGAACTCGCAAGTTCATCGCCGCAGTAACAAACGTTCGCCATTGGATTCTATCCTGGGCAGCATCAAGCCAGTTTTCATCACCAACACCTACTTCTCCAAGATTTTTCTAATATTGTCCTCCCAAGGACGTCTCGGTCTTCCCAATGGCCTCTTTCCATCGGGCCTTCCAACCAGGATAGAATATAATCTTCGTTTTTCCCCCATCCGAGCTACATGCCCTGCCCACCTTAGTCGTCTCGATTTCATTATTTTTACAACATCTGGTGAATCGTACAGTCCGTGGAGTTCTTTATTATGCAGTGTCCTCCACTCTCCAGTCATCTCGTCCTGTTTCGGCCCATATATCTTTCTCAAAACCTTATTTTCAAATACACGTAATTTATGTTCATCTGCTAGGGTCGTACTCCAACTTTCGCGATGTTACCGCCCATAAAATTCATTTTATCTTTATCTTTATCCAACTTTCGCAACCGTAAAGTATTACCGGCACAATAACCGTTCTGTATATTTTTAATTTAATAATAGGTACATACACGTAACAAGCAAAAATGAGGTCACGGAAGAAAAAAAAGTCGCATAGTATCGGGGAACGCATGTTTCTACTCAGTCGAAAAACTTCTAACATCGCAGTAAAAAAACACTATTCAAATTTCTTTCTCCATTGATTCCGAACGTGAGAGGGAAGAAACAAATGAAGTTTAATGTGAGAACAACTTCAGAAACGTTTCCAGAATACTACGACAAAACAACGCATCTGTATACGAACAACTATTTTTCTTCTTTGCTTGTAACTGATATAGTGTACAAGAGATGGCGGTACAATTAAATTTCCATACGTACATTTGATGCATTTCAAGATTGAAGGCAAGAAAGAACTGCGTTTCCACATTATTTGACACCATAAAAGATTTCTTTAAACTTTTATGTAAAACAAGAAATATTTCTCCAGCATATTAGTGATTCACGGGCTCTATATAGTACCAATCGACAACGTTTTATTTTATTGAATTTGCTAGGCTAAAGTTAAGGGTACATGCACATCACACAGATCTGGGAAAATCACTGTTGCCATACAGTTTTAGTACCAGTTTTTTGCTCATTGGATTTCAGTGGAGGACTTTGTTTTTAACAAGTCGACATCACCAAGAGGACTTATTGCTGTCTCTTAGGGGAGCCACAGTTGCCATTATCATTCATCACGACTGTCGACAGATCATTCAACGACGTCACTGTGACGGTCCTGTCACATGTGATATTTCTGACTATATTTTTATGTCTATATCTAGTCATTCAGGGGACACTCTCAACTAATATGACTACTCATCATTCTGGCAGACATCATCTACCACAACAGGTTCCAACACCGCCTTATTCTGATCCTCCATCGTATTCAGCTACCATAAAAACAAGAACAAAGGCACATCAAAAACGCACTACCGATCAACTAGCTTCATCCAGCATGGACAACTCCAGACGATCATCAACTTCTCCTCCGACTAAGAAAACGCACACTATCAGCGATTCAGGTTCCGATCATGAAATGGCGCACAGTGATTATGCAGACTCTCTCTTAGGATCTACCAATAATTCAGTTACTTCCTATCTACTTACAAATTTCGACCCCAAATTTCAAAATACCAAACTGCTGTTCCAACAATTTCTGAAATATGTATCAAGAGACCTCATTGTCCGCATCATTCACACACGTAATGGCATCATAGTAAAATCTTCCGATCCTAATCTAGCCACAAGATTACGAGACAAACATAGCCTGGAAATATTCGGAACTTCTGCAAAATTCACTAAACTTAATGCTCCTAGCTTGAAACAACCACCACCTCCACGCAGAGCACCAATGTTATCTGTAGTAATACGAGGGGTCACTCCAGATTTAACAGATGAGGAAATTATACAGGAACTCAAAACCGAAGGCCATCTTCTATCAAAATGCATCCGTATTAAAACCAAACTCGGCACACCTAGCTACATGGTGCGTGTCCTGACCAATCATTCAGAAACCATCACTAACCTACTGACATCTGGAGCCTATATCTATAGACGGCGTTACAGAGTAGAACCTTCTCATTCACAACCTCCACTACCAACACGATGCGAACACTGCCAACAGTATAATCATCATACAACATCTCAGTGTCCAAATACACCAAAATGTGGATACTGTACAGGATTACACAGCACCAAAGACTGCCCAAATCTCAACCAACCACCGAAATGCAATACCTGCAACCATCAACATCCTACCTACAGTTACAAATGTAAAAACAGACCAGAACCTACTCCAGACAATCCAGGACTCGTTTTACCTCTTCGCCCTCCAGAGACTAAAGCATCCCAGTCGCCAGTCCTCTCCCTATCAGAACCTCTTACCATCGACCAATTTCTTTCGTTCATCACCATTACCTTGCAAAACCTATATCCATTCCAAAGAAACAACGTTCTATCCCAACTCCAATTCGCAGCCCGCTCAGTCCTCAACATGAATCTCCAACCTACCTATTCCGGTCCTTACATCTATGTACACACAAACCCACTAGAAACTGCAGTATAAGACAATGATACTCCCTATCATTATTATCATTCTCATTACATTTTCTATCACCTATCACCACCATCACAACAAAGTCTCCCATCAGTGTTCGACAAGGGCTCATCTGTCTCTCATCACACCCAGAGTCGCCCCTGGGTAAGAAGATTCACCCTCGCCTATCCGTTTTAATGTTTGTGACGTAAAATTGCACTTCATCCCCATTACTCATTAGCCATCATAATCATGGATCCTGAACCAAACATATGATTATAAGCGTAATGCTTATAATGGAAACCATTTATTTAAGATATTAATAAAATAAAGGATAAATACATTTTGTAATCTCCCTTAGACCACCCCCAATCCTACTCATCCTCCTCTCCTATACATCCCTTCCCTATAGAGAGGGCGTAACCCTCTAGTGGGTGTTAGTCACTCCGGTGACTAACAAAAGAGGCCTTATGCCTCTCGCGGAAATAAAAAAAAAAAAAAAGTACATGCACCCACGAATTCAAACCTAGCCTATCTGTGGGTAGTTAACGTGCTTCCGATGATCTGGTGTTGCAAACGTATTAGTGAGAAACAGTACGCATACAGCCACAATAGGATTGACGGCGCTGCTCGGTGTCGGAGGGTGCGAGTTAATTTGAGATATTCATTTTTGCAGTCATTGCACATAGACTGATCATCATTTTCTCATCATGCCTAAACTTGGAAAGCACACCTTACCTCAAGTAGTACAGCGCACGCCATCTTCAACCTCTGCTAAGTTTACACTAGGCAAATCATCAAAGCACTGATCAACTTTCTACTACAAGCTCTCATTCATCGAATCCGCACCAATCTGGAAGCTCTAAATCACCACCATCTAAAAAGATTCATACTCTAAGTAACTCCGAGGATTCCGATGATCAAATGCACTTATCTGAAGAGCATCCAACAAACCAAGCTCCGTTGTCCTCATTCTTACTAACAGATTTCGATCCACGTTTCCAAACACCAAAGCTATTACTACACCAACTGTTGAAATATGTCCCTCGTGACTCCATCTCGCAACTCATACCTACAAGAAACGGTATTATAATCAAATCTTCTGACAGCAACCTCGCCTCTACAATACGTAACAAATACAGCTTTGAGATCTTCGGCAAACAAGCAAAACTCACTCCACTTGCTTCAAAAACCATCCGTTTGCAACCTCCACCACGTCGACCACCTATGCTGTCCGTAGTTATCAGAGGCGTAGATCCTCAAATCACTGACACAGAAGCAGAAACAGAACTAACAGCCGAGGGACATAACATAGCCAAATGTCTTCGAATCAAAACCCAACAAGGAGAACCTAGCTATATGATCCGCGTATTAACAACAGATCAGACAACCATTGATGACCTCACTTACGGAGCTTTCATCTACAAAAGACGATATCGAGTAGAACCATCTCGCTCATCACCACCAATCCCACTCCGCTGTGAACGCTGTCAAAAATACAACGACCATGAAACCAAACACTGTCCCAACCAACCTGTCTGTAGCTACTGTTCTGACTCTCATCCAACTAAAGCTTGCACTAATCACCAACTACCACCTAAATGCAACCAATGCAGCGAACCTCATCCTACTTTCTCCTATAAATGTAAAAACCGCCCAAATGCAAATCCAGAAACCCCTGCCTTCACCGTTCCGCTTCGACTTCCCGAACAGCCATCTCCACTTCCCAATACTTCCGTCTTCCCACCCATCACCATTGAACAGCTTCTCACCTTCTTCACCTTAACATTCCAAAATATCTATCCTTTTGGCAGAGAAACTATCCTCAACAAAGTTCAGGATGCAGCCTCCGAAATATTCAAAGTCCAATTTCAAGCAACATATTCCGGACCTTATGTCTACTTTACAGTCTCACCTCCTCTCAATCCTGAGTAAACCCGTTGCATATTACCTTTCATCACTCATGTAATTCATTCACCTCTCATATCCATCTTCCACAAAGTATCCATCAATGTTAAATGTAGGGCTCATCTGTCTCCCATTATGCTTAGAGTCGCCCCTAAGCAAGAAGAATATCAATCGCCTGTCTTCTATGTAATGTGTTGTGACGTCTCTAGCACTTCATGTCCATCGCCCATCCCATTGTCATCGATATAAAATTATGTATGAACCAAGATTAATGATTATGAGCAAAAGCTTATAATGTCCATGATAAAGTTTGGATAAATAAAGGATACCAAAGTTCTCTACAACCTCATAGCCCACCCACCTTTTCCAAAACTTCCAGATTTCCCCTTAACAATCGCTACCTGCAAAGAGGGCGTAACCCTCTCATCAGGTGCTAGGCCCCTTCAGGGACTAGCTTGTACAAAAAAAAATACATGCACCTCATCTTGAAGAAACATTGTATTGTTTCGATATGAAAACGACGTAATGATATTTTTGTAAGAGCACCTATCGGTTTTCTATGCTGTTGCTCTAATTCAGGGATGGAAATTATACGGTAATTACCGTATTTGTACGATAATTTCATCGCCTGTACGGTATGGAAATATACGGTAATTTTGGATTGTCAGATTCTCTCTAAATTCATATTTATTCATACCGTACGTTTTACTCCATCATCGCGGTTGTAAAAGAAAGGATGGAAAATAATGGAAAGGCATCTTGTCGACAAAATGGAAAAACTGCTGCTGACTATCTGTTCCATCTATTGTTAGCGTACCGCATAGTACACGGTTCCCTACTAGTACTATCATGTCCTCGTGACTTCTGTGCTGGAAGGTTAGTTACGAGAAGAAATGCCGGGTGCACTTTCAAAGCTGACCGCTCAGCAGGGCGCTTAGATTAACCCTGACTGCTGAAAATTTATTTCTGCCCTGAGGGGCCTGGAGTCATGTCTTATCTGTGCGAAAGCACACGGAAAACGAGAAATGAGTTCGTTGCGTTGTCAATATTGCCATCCACCTGGAAAGTTTAAAGTTTCTCTGGTAGATAATTATAATGTACTTGGCATCTGAGGCCGGGAAAGAGTGCGGGAGAGGATGTTGGAAGATAGACGGCCAGAGCCTATATTGTAGGTACCATCCCAGCCTTTGTCTGGTATGACAGGAAGAAACTGAAACAACCTCAGGATGTTCGGTCGCCGGGTTCGATCCCAGGACTTCCCGAATGTTAAGCCAACTACAAGTATCTACCACTTAGCAACAGCCGCTCGGTCTCACAATACGAGAGTAAGACTACAATCGGAACATTTATACATAAATTTCATCATCATGTGTAGGAAGATTTGCCCTCTGCTCTGAGCGAAGGCATTGTTCCACATGAATATCAAATATAACTACGATTATATTCATTCCATAGCCACCAAAGCTGAAACGGATCACCGGGTCAATTTTTGGACCCGGTTTTTATACTCGGGACCCGGTGTGAGCCGATGGGTAAAGCAGATATTTCATTTTTTCTATTTATCATATTAATTTGTAGATTTTTATGATATTCAGTGAAAATCTTGTTTTATGTTGCAGATATGAGTTACATGGATCTAGGCGCATACTTTTCAAATTTCTTAGATTTTACGCATTTGTAGTCATTCTGAATATTTCTGAACGTAAAATAGTAAAGAGGATCGTAATCGTATGTAGGCTTGCAAAAAATATTTAATGTTTGTAATATATATATATATTAATAATAATAATAATAAATATTACTATATTTATAATAATAAATAACTATTATTATTATTTGAATGAGCGTGTGCGGTAATTTTTGACAAAATACTGTAATTTTAATGCTTGCGTACGATATTTTCAATTTCAACAATTTCCATCCCTGCTCTAATTTATCACGGTCAGCGTTGCCAATGGGCGGATAATTATCGGGTAATTCTATTCTATTTATGATCTGAGGGACAGTACATATTGTTTAACATGTGGTGTAACATGTAATGCGATATTTTTGTAATGGTAATATATGAGTGTTTTAAACTCCTTTCTTCGTTTTAACGTACTAAATGTAGTAAGATAAACAGCAGAAGTTCATTTCGTTTCAATGACTATTTCGCAGCGAACTATTTCGTTGGAATGAGCAGTTCAAAAGACCGAGAAATACGAGCTACACATATTAGCGATACAAGAAGTTCGGTGGGA
>JAGDQP010017211.1:25736-39010 GCA_022664845.1 Lepisma saccharinum | reverse complement strand
CCTGCGCTAGGGAATAGCACCAAAAGTTGGTAGGCGAGTATTCTGTAGACATGTCTATGGACTGTCACACTGCTAGTCACAATGAACTGTCAAACTTGCAATCTCTAGAACATTAGATAACATTATAGTGTTACCATTTTATCACTGTTTTCTCTTTACTTGAAAACTATGGATTGGGGGTAATGTTTTGATATTATTTATCATGTTTTGTTTTTTGTTATAACTAACACAGGTCAATGTCTATGCTAGTAGCTATTCATGAACTTCGTGTAGGATATTTACAAAATATTGTAGAAGACAATAATAAATTAACAATCGATGAGAAGTTATGGTTAAGGCAAGAGAAAATGTATGGTTCTTTTCGTCAATTGAATAATCAAGTGAGAAGATTTAACAAGTAAACGTACTGATGGAGACAGAAACAATATATATTTTTCCTCTATCATATTAGAATGTCAAAGTACGTGCCTCTACAAATTTGGTCACCATCGGTTTTCTTTATGTATTGGAGTGTTTGATTTGATAATTGAGGAAAGGGGAGGAAGAAAAATTTCCGGAGCATGGATCAAATTTAGATACAGTGTCACAAATAACGTCAAATGGGGTAACTTTAGGTATGGGACAACTTTGAGTAAAAGTGGTACATCAAAATTAGGCAATTGTTTCTGATCGTTTCATGAATGGTACACGTCTGAGCTTTTAGTCTAGCAGCCAGCCCACAAGATTTCGACTGAACCTTGCATTTGGGGGTGACCAAAGTTTGTTGACGTTTTCTTATGGATTTTTGTATGCAGAATCCAAAAATACCGGGTATAACATTGGCACCCCTCAACATTTTTTTATTAGGGAGGAATTTCTACATGGTATTCGGAAAGTCACATTTATTTGTGAATATGTTTATTAGTACTGTATATTGTTTATTTCTAAAAAAGAAGGAATAGTTATTATTTTTTTTCTTCAATTTTGGTGTTCTGTATTGGAATATAGCAGCTGCAATTTGCGCAGCTTCTACGTGTTTTTAATTTAATCCGAAACTTGGACACTTGAACAGGGTGTTCCAAAATTCACACTTATATTTCAATCTTCCTTGAAATATTTATCATGCATAACAGAAATCGCAGGAACACTGCGATGGTAAAAATAATGGTTTAAAGCTACATTTATGTTGCAAGTACATTGTTCATAGTCATTTATTTAGAAGACGCTAAACATCACAGAAAGTTCAAAACAAAAGAACAACAAGGTGCAATTAACATAATGTGTTCAACATTTCTCATGTTGAACACATTCTTCATTATTATTATTCCTCATCAATGTCTTTATTCTCTTCAGTATCTCCACCTGAAAACTTAAGCATTTACAGAAGATGGAACACACTAGTTTTCCAACACAGGTACTTCTAATCGAGCAAGATTTTCTGACAAACAGGAGCATTTGATGAGGTGAAGCACATCGTCAGGAGCTAGTTGAACATTTGGAGAGGTTCAATATCTGGAGCAACATCTTAACATAACTGGTCTTAACAATTTGGTTGCTTCGCCATGTGTGGGTCAAGATTCGGTGGTGGTTGTGTTCTGTCTGCACTCAGGCAAATCAGCACTGGTGGGTATACGCGCTTCACATTCTGAACATAGGCTTCCGTTGTGTGTGGAAGGGAACAAAATAGTGAAGCCGCTGTGTGACCAAAAATTAATTGTTTCGTCCAAACGTTAATCTGAACTTCTGTCATATACAGACTTCACGTTTCGTTACACAATAGCAAGCGGTTATAAAGGACTTGTTTCCTGTTTTATATCACTGGTTACTTCTCTCTGAGAGCCTAATATTTTCAGGCTAATAATTTCTTTTAACACTTGCTTCATTTTAGTTGCTTTCCCAATGCCATACATGTAAGGCACGGTATCACATCCAGTGAAAGCATGTGCACGAATCATCTGAATCATTGTATATTGTTTAACTGTTGCACCAATATCTATAAACGTTCTATCCTGACTTGCTGAAGTCTGAATTAATTTGTAAGTAAAGTTGACATGATGGTAATAAAACAACGGAGACGGAATATGTCTGTGTTATCAGCTATACCGTTAGAATGCTTACACAAACATTGCCGAGTAATTATAACATCAGATTCCTCTTGTCTTTTCTAAATAATCCCTACAGTGAAATACGTCCATTACACTTCTTCAGGTATAGGACCAAAGAAGGCTACCACCAATTTGTGATCGGTGGTAACCTTCTGGTGGTTGAATTAATTCTGTAGTCCAAGTGATGGTCAAATATGATATATACTTCACGAGCAGAGTTCGATTTGTAAAGGGGTTGGGATTCCATCTCTCTGCAACAGCCTTCCCAGGTTCTGTTTACCGAAATAAACCTGGGATATCAACAGACATAAAATCAAGAGCCTAAGGAACTCTTTCCTCTCTCCTGGACATTGCACAAATCGGACACTGCTTCACATAAGTTAAGAACTCTGAAACAAAACAGTAAACATTCTCTGGTAAATCAGAGACTGTGCCCTATACTGGCAAATGAACTAACCAAAGAATAGCACATCAATCTTTAATCACGGCGTCTGGAATGTCGATATTTTCGCTAGACAGTGTGCATGACAGTCTCTCCCTCAAAACGCATTTTGTGACTCTACTCATTTCTCTATTCTTTTGAAAAAGAGCGGTTGGAATTGATTGATGATGAAGATGGTTGAACTGCTTAAGAGACTGTAAATCAAGGCTGTGTCATGTGAGTAAGTATAGTTTCCTTGATACTCGGATGGTAAATTTGAACTGAAGGAAAGAAAGCGATGATTTGTTTGACTGTGTGTTGGCAGAGTAGATGTGGTTTGGATTTAAAAGCATCGAGGCGAAGAGGAACGGTGAGATGTGGATTGCTGGAGGGTGGTTTTTGAACTTCTTTGATGATGTAGGATGTTATTCACCACATTACCTGCGTTACGCAGGCTGTTGTATGTTGACACAATTTACACTGTAGCACATCCAGTGAGAGCATGTGCACGAATCATCTGTGGCATTGTATGTTGTTTAACTGTTGCACCAATATCTATAACCGTTCTCTCCTGACCTGTTCAAGTCTGAATTGAGTTGGTTTGGACAGTAGCTTGTTTCATGGTCATCGTAGATCAGACAGCTATCGCAGCGAATAGGAATGGGTACGATAGTGCGTTAAGGCTTTAATCTGCAGCGTTTCTTACACATGTACGTTCCTATGTGTAGTAAGTTATGAATGGTAGGCTGATGAGGAGTTAAGACTTGGATCTTGTAGCTGGCATTTTCTTCTTTGGTTTTTATTCTCAGACATGATGGCGTATCCCTCATATTTGAGTTCTGTCTCTACTTCAGAATATGCTGGTCAGCTCCTCGAATTACAACAGATTGCATGGGTTGACGGCTTGGGGGTGATAGCATGTTTGTGGTTCTGGTGCCATAGAAGTGAGATTGGCTTGACTGATAAAAATTTTATAGCTATGCTTGTTTCTTATAGTTGTTCGTCAGATGTTCATCAGGAGGTTTAATTGCAATGCTGTTTCTGTTGGTAGCTACGATTTGGGATGTTTTCTCGAGAGACATATTGCAAATGTTGCAGAAGTAATTTAGGTGTTTGTAATTTACTATCATATGAGTTAAAAGAAATGAATTAATCAGACTTGTTTGATGTTCAGTGTGTGGTAGATTAGGATGCTCTGAATTGGATATGTTAATTGAATGATCTGAGTCGTAGTATAATTACAAATGGTGCTTTAATATCTGTACGAACTTTAGAACTAGTCATAATAACAACGCCAGAACAAAACTCGACATATTTTCTTAACCGAATAATGTAAAATTGATGTTCATTAATTAAAATAGGAAGAAAACGTAAACACGCACCGGTATACAGTGATACAGTGTGTCACATCAGGGATAAAGTGTGTCCCTGAAATAATTGGACAAACTTTGGAAGGTGATTCACGTCAAAGCAAGAAAAAAAAGTTTAAAAGTTCCTTTCAAGAAATGACTAAACATGTGTACTTTTGGAGCAACAGGTGCTCGAAGTTAGGGCAGCAGCATCACAAATAACGTCATAAATCAATCAGCAATGACATAAGAGGTATCGGTTTAGCAAATCAGAATCGAAGCAGAACCTGATACATCCATTTGAGCAATGTTTAAGATTCATGAATGCAGCTTACATGATATTTATTTTTTTGCTCTAGTAAACTATATTTATTCATTGACAATAAACTCTCATGTTGCGAAACTTGCCTATGGCGGCACTATTTCAATCCTAATTGGGTACTACTTCGATTGTAATTTACTAAGCCGACACAGTTTACGTCATTATTTGTGGAGATATGACGTCGTTTGTGAAGATGCCGCGAAAACTCTGAGCGTCTGTAGCTCGGAAACTAGGTATGTTTCGAAATTTCTCCAAAGGAACTTTTTTTCAGGTTTTAATGCAAATAATCACCTCCCGAAGTTTACGCCATTATTTCTGGGACACCCTATATTCACATATGTATTTTTTATCTGTCTGTGTGTCCGTGTGAGTGTAACTGAGTGTGTTTGCAACGGTTTCTGTTCCTGCATAATATTACTTAATTAACGCTGACAAATTGAATTGCAGGTACATTAACTTCCTAATTTCATTGTTTACAAACGTATGGCTTGTATAATTCCAAAGTTTAACAGTACAAAGGGTTCATTTTTTGTGTATAGATAACATTCACATAATAACTTACTGTGTTGCTAATATGCAATACACTTCGAGTAGAAATGCAATTTAGAACCATAATTTTCCATAATGCTTACTAATATACACAATTGTTATGGAGTTATGTTTGTTAACCAGTTCAACTGTATCCATGTGTGTGTTCAAGTATCTATGTATGTATATATATGTAATGTGTATGAATGAATGAGCAAACCGATGTCAGTATGGCGTTAGCGGCTTGACTCCCGAGGGAACATGATATTGCACTGATATTACGCTCTACCATTCTCTCTCTCTCTAAACCAGGGGTACACACATATAACTCACGTGTGTGTATACGCTTTATCTCTTGCATATACAATGTGCTAATTAATAATTAACATGCGGAGAACGTAGCTTGTAATGGTTCGTAATGGTTGGCAGTGGAAAGCACTATGATAATTAAATTTGCAGTACTGGATTTATAAATAGATACTAGTAAATATATTGAAATAAATGAAGTAGGAAGTGAACGTTACCTTCTCATTTACATTATCTGGTTGAATAGATAATTTGCAAATCAACGGAGAATGGTCTAATATTTACTACACTATACACGTCAATAACACTATACCCTCGGTGTAGCTGTATGCGGCGTAACATCCTATCAAAACCATCGACAACTTTCTTTTTGTTTCCCCAAGAGATGATGTTAAGATGGCCAGCAGAAAATGCTCCCAATTCGGAAATTGAACAATCTTCCAAGACTGAGCTAATATACCGTACACGTATAACACAACATATGGTATTCGCTCTTTAAATTTATATTAAACAATTGTTTGGTATTTATATATTGACCAATTTTGTTGTGCTAAAGAAGTATGCCTGTCGGCATGTTCTATAAATCAGAGTGTACAATACGGGTTCTGACCACTTTGTTATCAATCCCATTTCCGAATTTTGTACTTGAAAAAAGATGGTATGTGATAGACGTTCTGAATGCTTCTATTGCCACCTAAACATAATCGCTGCTAGCCCAAAATTCACCAAATAAGAAAGTTCGAATTGATTAATTTTCTTTTCCTTTCTCAAGTGTTTACCAAGATACACCATGCAATAGAGATCCTCAACACTTTTTTTCCTCATCTCTTTCCTGAGTATTGTGCTCTTCAAAATACACCATACAATAAGGACTTAATCCTTTTTCCCATTACATTTCTGAATATCGTATGGATTACTATTCAAAATACACCATACAATAAGGACTTAATCCTTTTTCCCATTACATTTCTGAATATCGTATGGATTACTATTCAAAATACACCATACAATAATTATCTTAATCCTTTTTCCTCATTACTTTCCTGAATATTGTAAGGATTGCTATTCAAAATACACCATACAGTGAGGATATAAATTGTGATTGTCCCGTTTCCTGAGTATTGTGCTCTTCAAAATACACCATACAATCGAGACCTTAAACGTTTACTTTCCGATCACTTTGGCGAATATTCTTTCCTTCCAATTACATCAAATAGGGATCTTTAGCGTTTAGTTTCTCATGAGTATGCTGAGAATCTTTAATCGTAAAAAAAAAAAACGTTGGTTCATAATTTACATGTCACAGACGCACGGAAGTAATCAATTTTCACTACTTAAAAGTATAAAAGATTACTTTCAAAATTTAGAACAAATACCCTTTTTATATATACAGTGTGAATAAGGTCCAAAAAGAATTTTCTTGTAGCGATGGGTGATTTCACTACATCATCTGCACATAAAGAGCTTAAGTGAAATGTCTATTCAGTCCTTCAACCAACCCAACGGTAAATACATAATCTTAATATTTCCGTTTTATCGGACTCTTGGTGATAACTTCTCTCAATCTTGAAACTATAAAATATTCACAGCAAAGAAGGAAAGACGCTGAGCAGTACTTTTTAACACACCTCGCTCTCCCTCTCTCTCTCTCTAACCCACACAGAGAATTTTGAATAAACCTCTTGAACGCTCTTTCTCCTAAGTCTAATTAGAATCTTTGGTGAAACACTTCAAGTAAGATACGAAGGCAGAAGCTAGGACAGAAGGGAGGGGAGAAAAGACAGCTTAGTGTTCACCAACCCTTTTCACTAATTAGGCATTTAGCTTTCGCTCTTCCCCCACCCGACACACAATTGGACTTTCACTAACAGAGCTCTAACTGTAAGATGCAAAAGTCACGTTGGTGTTAAGACTTGCGTAGGCGGCAGTAAGTAGAAAGGATCTCTTGGGTTATGTTTGTATTATTATATCAAGGAACAGTGTCGCTATCTCTATCAAATTACGACTATTTTTAGGTTAAATTTAGATATTTCTTCATCACACCTTTGTGCAGTTTCTATTTCACACAGAACTTCGTGTATTAATAATTTCCCCAACATTTTGTTCATCGTTCCATAGAGATTTTTCTTCTTTGGGCATCTTTCTGTTTTATATTTCATATCTTCATTTATAACACGCCACAGCAATTTATCGTAACCATTTTAAAAAAACATTATGTTAGTGATATGCAAGTATCCAACTGATGCAGTGGGGACCACATCAGCGCTGAATGTCACTTAGAAGATTTCGTGCCATCGAACAATTAATATTGCGTGTTAAAACTAAGAAGTTCGAGCGAATACCTGTAGAGGACACGAAACTAGCGATCCTGGCGGTTGAAAGTGATAGCAAATCAAAAAACCAATTTGAAGGGAAAATAACAATTGAGGAGCGTTCTATTTTAAACTCGATAAACGCATCGAAGTTACTTTTACAGAACACACGTTATCTTATCCATTTAAAAAAAGAACCAACCATGTTAATCTTAAAATAATACTCCAGATTTTTTCATTAGAGTATTAGTTTAACTACCCGAGTATCATTTCCGGATTTACAAGATTTGCGATCTTCTTATTGGAGAAAGTCTTCTGTAAAAATAACTTGGATGCGGTTATCAAGTTTTTTTTTTTTTTAAAAAAAAAAAGCTCCGCAATTTATCATAGCACTTCAGACTGTACATTTTGTCTGGAAAGCATTCGAAGCATTATAAATATGTTTAAAAAATATTTTTAAAATGCTTGCAGATTATATAAATCTTCAATGAATGCCTAGCATAATGAGCGTTGAGCTTATAGTAAGCTGCTTGTAATCTATAGTCTTCCAAGTGACGTAACACACCATTCAGCAGAATTTGGGTTAAAGTAGAAGACGGCGAGATAAAAACATCTACAATATGTAGAAGAATGAGACAAAGATGTTATATTCCGTTAAATTTATTTAATACACCAGGTTGTTCAGAAATAAGTGACCGAAATTGCAATGTCCACATTCAACTCTCCCTGTCTCCTACTCTACGGGACTGATGTAATGGTGAGTAATATACCCGTTGAAGGTCAAACCAACAGACAATCTTTACGCCAGATGAAGTGTAGCTCCAGTTGGAGCTGTAGGACGTGTTAATAGTGCTCTATACAACATGTTGAAACAGCGTGATGAACGGGTAATTTGATTGCATAAGTTCAATCTGGGTGGGACATCCGGTGGAAGAAACGCATCGTAATGTGCTGAAGGCATGGAGCGTACGTCAGAACGGACTGTGCGTTGATGATCTGAAAATTTTCCTCCGGCTACCAGAGTGCTACGATCATCCTCCGTGATGTCATTTTGATGATTGAACATAAAACGTAAGAACAAAATTGATTTATATCCTTTTCTTGCTTATTTCTATTATTATTATTTAATTTGGGCTTTGTTTGCCGAATGAAAAAGAGAAAACAAAAAGATTAACTACTGTGAAGTGTGTCCTGAATTATTTTATGTAGTTGATTAGTTATGAAGGTGGCGTATAGATGTCAGCACATTTTCATTGTATGTCGGAGTCTTAAAGCTGTTAGTTGAACGTGTTATATGATTGTTTATGTGTTTTGTAAAAGGCAAAAAGCATTAGATTGTTTATGATTTCCAGTTAAAGGGTCAATGAATGACTTTAAGTGGTTTTAAGTATCACCAAGTAAACTAAGCGCATTTAATTAATATGCAATTGAATGTAATTAATCAATCTATGAAGTGGTTTCAAGTATGCTTTATTAATCGGATTTATTTCTCATTTTTAAAGAATAAAATGCTTAAATTTGTTATTTCGTATTTTATTACTTAGCGGGGCAGTTTGCTCTTGATTTGAAGTATTATTATTATATACTCCTAGGAAGCTGTGAAGTGCCGCAGAGCATAATAATAATCCAAAGCTCTCGAAAGCAGGTTTCTACGTATGCCTTTGTAGTCTCTACTTGCGGTATCTTCTTGCTTTGGAGCAATTAGGTATACCTACCGGAGGCTGTTATTCTCTGCAGATATGTGTAGCAATCACCACCAAGACTTCGGGCAATGTGATTCTAATGTTAGAGAGTTTGATGGATATGTTTTTAGAGTTTCAAGAGGAAGCTAAAAGAGAAAAGGAAGAAGAAAAGAAAGAGAAAGAACTAGCTAAAAGAGAGAAAGATGAAAGAAGGAGGAGAAAAGATGAGGATATACATGAACGTAGAAAGATAAAAGAGTTAAAGAAACAAAAGGAGGCGGAAGAAAGATGACAGAAAAACCATTATTTACGAGAATTAAGTGAAATTAGAGAAGAGATCTGCAGTATGAAAGAAACTGTTAAACTCAATGTCACATCGGTTAACGCAGACTCTGAAACAGCAGAAGTAGATATAGAATTTAATAATAATATCCAATCAAAAGAATTCAAAGTAAGAAAGTTTTATGAGGAATCAGAATTTGAATTAAATACTGAAGAGATGACGACTCCAAGTACGGAAGACTTGTAATATTGTGAAGAAATGAAGGGAATTGAATCGAATGCTTTAATTAAAGATAATACTATGTCAGATGTTCTAAGTACTTAAAAGTCAATGAATTCCAAAAAAAAAAAAGATTAGTGACAATTTTATTGCTATAGACAAAGTGTGTGATACAGCATCTAAAGTTGCGTCTAATCATAGAGAAATGGTTAAAACTAATGATATGATGTCAAGTAAAAGTAGTGAAATTATTGTTGGAGATGGTTTAACTAAAACAAATAAGAGACACACGATAAAAAGAGGAAGTAGAGGCCAAGAAAAGATTTTTTTTTTACAAATTCAAAGGTAGAAAGTGTAGATGTTCACTGTGAAACGCAAGATCAAGTCACCAATAATCAGTTATTTAATGAACGTGTACAAAAGTCAAATCTAAACTCACAAATAGATATTGATCATAAATCCCTTACAGTTAAAGAATCAAAACTTTTTATTGTTGGAAGAATTAATCATAGGAATCAAAAGGCAAACGTTTCAACAAAGTTGTCAACTGATTGATAGTTGTTTGTCGTTACAAGCAGATCTACAAATGAGGGAAACGCAAAGGATGACGACTAATACTGAAAGTATGAGTAAAGCAAATTCCAATTCAGAAGGCAAACCATGAAAAGAACTAGGGGAACTAAAGGTAGAAAGCATTCTCAAAGATGGAAACAATTTCGGAAGAAAAAGAAGCTCTTAGCAAAACAAAAAGAAAGAAAGGTAGTAATTTATAAAGAAGGGTGTGTTTCGTAAATCCAGAAAAACCAAAAAGAAAGCCGAAGGTCCCGCAACCATTGTCAAGAAATCCTCTGTGGTTAGATTTCTTCGAGGATGAGTATCCTAGCAAAAAAGAAATATCCAGAACATTCAACGCAGAAGAAATTTAAAGAACCTATAGTTGAGGAAAACTGTGAAGCCTTAACATTTTCGGTAATACCATCCTATCTCACAACAGTGTTTCGAAGAGATTACGTGCAAGTGATTTCAGGGAAAACAGGTTTACCCCGAATTAATCAACAATATGCTACTAAAAAGTTACCGTTGTCTCAAAAAAAAGGGGTATCCAATCCAAGTCGATTGACATAAAACGACTTTGGTATCTCAACAAATAGGAAATACGTTTGAAAGCTGATAGTGCTTATGGAAGCCGGATTTGGTCCAGAATCAGGCAACCTGAAAAACTCTATATTATTTGGTATCGGCAAAGGATTCATCTTTTAGTGAAACAGTGTAATAATAGAAGAGTATATCGACGCAAGATAGAAAATAATGAAGCAAAAGATGATTACACAAGGGCAGAAACCATGTGACTTATATACGATAATCAAAGTATTAAAGAAACTAATGAACTGAACATTCCATGAGTTAATGAATTAAAATTGCAAATGGAATTATATTCAAATCAAAAGGTAATATGTTTACGAATATTTGGTTAGACAATCAGTCTAGAATTATGAGCACTGAAAAATTGTCCTTTTCAAGTTATCTTAAAACATTTTTTTAAAACTATTACACTGAAATAATTCTAAACTTTAAAGATAAACAAATTTCATTTATTAATTAAAAGTGATTCATTGATATGAATTATGAAACGTATACACATAATGAAGTCAGAACATTATTAACTTCTGTTATTTATTGTTTTAACTTATAATTGAAATTTTAATTTTATTCACTGAATGAATGAATTCGTTGTTATAATATTTAAACGTTTGCTAAAAATGCAACATCATTTATATTAAGTATATATGTATATAATATAATTAAACAATGTTATAATAATCTCAGAAACTGTATTAATGAGTTCATTTATTTTAAATGTTCAAATAATAATAATTAATAATTTTTCTTTGTTGATCAAGTTGGGGGAATTATGGTATGACCCTTCGTGATGTCATTTTGATGATTAAACATAAAACATAAGAACAAAATTGATTTATATTGTTTTCTTGATGATTATGATGATTTAATTTGGGCTTTGTTTGTGAATGTAAAAGAGAAAACAAAAAGATTAACTACTGTTAAGTGTGCCCTGAATGATTTTATGTAGCTGATTAGTTATGACGGTGGCGTATAGATGTCAGCAAAGTTTTCTTGTATGTCGGAATCTTAAAGCTATTAGTTGAATGTGCTGGAAATTGTTTTTGTAAAAAAAACATTAGATTATTCATGATTTCAAGTTAAAGGTTCAATGAATGACTTTAAATGGTTTTAAGTATCATCAAGTAAACTAGGCGCATTTAATTAATATGCAATTGAATGTAATTAATCAATCTATGTAACATTCAAAGAAAGTTTCATTAATTAGATTTATTTCTGATTTTAATATAATTAAAATACTTAAATTTGTTATTTCGAGTTCTATTACTTCGCGGGGCAATTTGCTCTTGATCTGAGGTATTATTATTATTATATGCTCCTAGGAAGCTGCTAAGGGCCGCAGAGCGTCATAATAATAATAATTCAAACTCTCGAAAGCAGGTTTCTACGTATGCCTTTGTAGTCTCCACTTGATGCGGTATCTTCTTGTTTTGGAGCAATATATCCTCAGGCAGGATATTCTCTTCAGATATGTGTAGCAATCACCACCAAGACTTCGTAGAGAACCCATGTGTATTCAACCCTGAGGTTAGGAAGAATGCTTCTACTATTTAAACTTTGCTTATCGTCATAGCAAGTGAAGATTGTCTGTAAGAGTTTGACTAGAAGAGCTATTTCAAGAGTCATCTTGATGAGGAAGGTAAAGGATACAAGAAAAGGGTAGATACAACGGTTGAAAAACATGTGTGAAGGCAAATCCACACACCATATCAGCGATTTTTTTGTGTACAGTTCAACCACTTCCGACGGAGCAAATAGTAAAAGTGCAAAAAATGGACAAGTGGGTACAGCATGAGGTGGCAGAGCACAATAAACAACAAAGGATGAGTTCGTCATCACAATGTGCCTCCGCTCATTCGTATTGTGACGTGTGATAAGCAGTGGATCCTGTACGACAATCGGATGCGGCAGTGTTGGATGTTGGTGAAACCCCCAAACACTTTCCAAAATCACAGTTGACACCACAAAGCGTTTTGTTGTTAGTGTGCTGAACAGCAATGGCTGTTATCCACTAAAGTCATCACTCCTCGTGAAACCATTACCGGTGTTACATACTGTGGAGAAGCTAAAGAAATGCGCCGATAGTTGACTAAAAAGTATCCGTCTTTGGAAAATAAAAATGGTCCTGTGCGACAGCACTAAGTCACCACGTGATAAAAATTAGAAACAGAAGCTGAGTGACCTGAAATATGAGATACTCGTACAGCCTTCATATTATCCTGAGTTAGCACCAACAGACTACCATATACCAGGTGTATGCATAAGTTTTTGCCGGTTTTTCTGGTAAAGAAAACACGTAATTTTCAAGGAAATTAATTTTGTTTTATTCAAAATATTGGCCATCGGTTTCTACACATTTCGCACATCTTTCAGGTAATTAATGTATACCATGCCAGAAAAACTGCTTGTCTTTTGCGGCAAACCATTCGTCGAGCCATTTTCCAACGTCTTCGAAATTGCTGAAGTGCTGCTCTGCGAGCGCGTGCCCCATTGATGCGAAGAGGTTATAGTCAGATGGCGCCAGGTCTGGGGAGTACGGCGGGTGTGGAAGGATGTCCCATCCAAGCGATTTCAAGGTGTCTTTCACTGGTTTTGCTGTGTGAGACGGCGCATTGCCGTGTAACACAA
>JAGDQP010017211.1:0-20736 GCA_022664845.1 Lepisma saccharinum | reverse complement strand
AATCGATGGAGCGTGTTCACCATATGTTTCTACCAGCACACGATGACTTTCAACAGCATTTTTTCTTTTGATTAAATAAGAAAAGGAATGCGTGCCGCAAATGTTCTTTTTCAGGCACAAACTTCGACATGATCACTGAACGATAAAACAAAGACACTAGTGTTTGGCGGACTCAACTTGTGTGTGTTTGTAGTTTAATGTCAGACGAACAAAATGACGTATGTGTCAAATGAATACGCTGCGTACTTTTCGCTGGCGCCATCTCTTAGGTAAACCGGAAACTACTTATGCATACACCTGGTATTTGTGCATCTAGGTCATTTGCTGAAAGACAGTGTGTTTTAAAAATAAGGATAGTGGAGAAAGTACTTTCCAGGACTTCATTGCGTTACGACGTAAGCCACGTTTCTTCAGGGATGAGATTGAGATCTGTGTGAACCATTGGCAGATATGTATCGCTGCAGACACAGAATACTTTGAATGAAGCAGGCATTTTTACTCCATCTCAGTAGTAGTGTGAGATACGAAAACGGCACTTTATTTCCGAGCAACTTGGTTTATCTAGAAGAGTGCGAAAAGAGATGAGCCAAAACGTGGACAACAGCAAAGAGTGAAGAAACAAACTTGGAAACCTTCAAAATATGGATATGGAGGAGAATGGAAAATATCAGCTGGCCACAAGAGATATGCAATTAGGAAGTGCTTTCATCTCCTCCACCAGTAGTGAAGCACTAATACCGGAAAATAAACTTAATTATCTTAGTGCAAAATACAGTGGGTTGGCAACACGCCTCCACAGTGTCTGCGTAAGCCAGACAGCAAAGATTGCAACAGTGACTTCAGCTGAATAAAACTTTTGATGTAGTCTAGTTTGCGGGAAGAAGATACGATGCTGGATTTTCTGTGTGGGGAGTTAAAAGAGCAGAAAAAAAGTTTTTCTATGTTTTTTAATTAAAAAATATTGGCGTGGTTTTTAATGGCTCTCCCAGGCAGAGTTCTGCCCAAGATTAAAATTTTTGGGAGAAAAGAGAATTATTTCCAGCCGGTGATTTCAACGACCGAGAGACACAATCTCTACTCTTCAGTTCTCAGCCACTTTTTTTCTTTGACGCTGATAGGGGAAAAAAAGAAAATGGTTTCTTCGTGCTGGAAACTCTTGGAAACACCTGTCCAATCCCATCCGCAGGGGACCCTCAACTTCCTCCGTCCTCTGCGTTCAATGCTCGCTACCTGTCAAAGATGCACTCGCAGTAAAGGTCTGTTCGAAGACAGTGTATGGTCCTCTCATACGCATTGAGAAAGAAGGAAAAAACAGAAAATTTTATCACACAAACACAATGCAAAGAAAAAGAGGAAGGTAACAAAATAAAAAGAGTAAACCGAAAAATTCCTTACATTCTTTCATGAGAAGAAAGCATCAACACGGTTCTTCATCATCTCGGTGTCCCTCAATTTTTTTCAGCGGATGTTCCCCTCACCAAAAAAGTGTACTATTTTAATTTAATTCGTCTGTAAATTAGTCTGTCTATAACAGGGACTCTGCCATAACCCCCAATTGGGGTGTCATCCCCAAATTCTCGAATATCCCCCGCAAATTATTTTTGCGGTTAAAAAATAAATATAAAAAGCTTTTAAAAACATATTTATCTTAAACAATTTGTGCTAAAAAGTAAAAAATAATTTTGTTTATGCATAACTAAAAAGAAAAGCAGGAGCGCGCGCTTTCATATACAGTCATTTTATAAATTCTTCAATTAGCGCACTCCATTCTTTTCTTTTTAGTCATGCATAAAAATTTTTTTTTTCGTACGAATTGTCATGCCATGTGAGCTTTGTGGTGGACAAGCACCATATGCGTGGGTTTCCTTTGGGTTCTCCCGTTTCCTCCCACTTTCTTCATTCCACCAATTCACCCTCTTCCCCTCTTCAGTTTTCTTCCCTCTTCCCCTGTCAAGTTCTCCAAATGAAAAAAGCAGCAAGAGTATAGACCAAACTCTGGATCGGAAATACACGACAGTAGATAGAAACAAGAGGACTGCAAATGTGTATTCATTGAGGTATTTTACACGCTCCTTTGCAAATTAACGACACTCCAGCCTTTTCTTGTAGTAATTCTGCAGTATATGCATTCAGTCTAGGCTTTATCTTAGGCTTTTGCTTGAGCGAAAGCATCTACAGAGAAACTGACATCAAATATTAGGTGAGTGACCACGAGCTACTAGCCTGCTCTTAACACTACAACTTTTCTGCATTTACACTTTCTATGCACTTCTGTAAAATTGGTTTATCGTCATTTTAAATCATATATTTATTTAGGTTTATTTTTTCCCGTTCTAAATTGGAACGGCTCTACTACAGTCTAGGGTAAGTATGGCCCTTGTACTTGCATTTTTTTATTTATTTTTTTACTGAATTTTATATTTTATTCTTTCGCTTCAAGTTAACCTAATTGAGATTAGTTTTTTTTTAATTTACTTATGATCTTAGGCCGGAATAGAGTACAGAAAAATATGCGGAAAGGAGGTTGCCATCGTGACATTTGCCTGATGTGACTGAGGAAAAACCCTGGAAAAGACTCAGTCAGGATAGTGGGCTGCTGCTGTTGAATCCAGAACCTCTCAGATACGAAGGCAATGTTCTAGCAACAGAGCTGCGGTCGCTCGATAGTTGAGGCTAGTTAATTTCAGTTTACAAGACGTTCGAAAACATTGGGTTAGGTAAGATTATGTTAGTTGACTAGTGCTTACTCTAAACCCAGGCATGGATTTATAAATGGGCCCAGGTTGCGCCAAATTTCGCGGGAGCAATTATTACTAACTACTACTAGGCATTATAAGAGATTAACACTAGTTGAGGCCAGGGCCGGATTTATACGTTTAGGCGCCCTAGGCCCTGACAACCAGCTCTCCTCCACCCTCAACACTTCCTTCTTTTTCCCCTTCCTACTCTCACATTATGACAAATGATTCTCCTCCGTCTTCTAGCCATTAATAATAATAACGAGATAATAATTATTTAACTCTGGTAATGTGGTTAATTTCAAAATACGTTTCAATAATATCAATAAAATAATTTCATTCAATACAATGAGCAATTTTAATTAAATTACTGTAGGCTACTTGTTAAAAATATGTTAATTACACTGAACAAGAAGGTAATACAAATTATTTTTCAATTTTATTATTTACAATATTATTAATATTGTTATTACATTTCGTTCACGGCTTTTATGCAGCTTTAAGAAGGGTCCTAGCTTCAGCCATTCTTAGATTCTACTTTTTGTAACATCAGAAATGGCACATTGCAGTTTCGTGATAGATTTACAATTTTAACAATTAAAAACTCTGGAATTTCCTAAATACCTTTATAAAGTTTTGAGATGAAAAAAAATCTTTAAAAATCTAAAAAATAACAATTCCAATCACACGACAAAATACTAAAATTTCCTAAATACATTTATAAAGTATTCCAGAGGAAAACATTTTAAAAAATAAGACTCCCAATACAAAACTTTAAGGTTTTCAAGATATATTTATACATTTTCAAAAAAAAAAAAAAAGTAAAATTACAATACAAATACAAAACTAAAGGAAAATGTCAGTCAGGAAGATTAGCGGAAGGATTCGGACGAACGGTACCTATCCATTGCGTACCCGAAAAGACACTTTAGTTTTCCTTATATACAAAAATTAGTATAAATTACGCCTTCATGCATACTGCATATCTCTTGACAATTAGCAGAGGTATAAATGATAGCGAGGTCCTATATGTGACATAGACTAAAAAAAGTTTTTAAAAACATACTTTTCTTAAACAATTCCTACTATTTAAAGTAAAAAATAATTTTGTTTATACATGACTAAAAAGAAAAGCATGTAGCGCTCTCTCATCTACAATCACTTTATAAATTCTTCAATTGGTGAGCCCCAAGCATTTTTTTTAAAAGGCATGCATAATTTTTTTTTTTTCACTTTTAGTATGAATTGTTTAAGAAAAGTATGTCTTTAAAAAGTTATTTTATTATTTTTTAAACCCAAATCCTAAACTCTTCTGCAATCAGCAGTGCCGGATCTAAGGAGAGACAAAAGGAGACAAGCGCGCCGGGCGGCAAGTTTAGGGGCGGCAAACAGTTTAAAATTAAAAATAAAAGCTCCAAAAAAAGAAGTAAAATCGCCTATTACATTGAAATTGACCTAAACGTGTTAAAATTTCAATACCGGCGCGCTAAGACGTTTTTTATGTTATTCCATACAACTTACCTTCATCTTAAAAATTCAAACTCGCCATTAAAGTCAGGATAGGCAAGTTACTGGAGTTAGTAATAGCGATCCCACGACAGGTTCCAGAGAAAATAACAAAAGTACACTACGTAATTCGAGACAATGTTGTGGCCATCGCGTTGTCCCGTCGTGTTGTTTGGCTAAAAACGATGAAAAAGGCGGCAAAAGGGTGGTGGAGAGGACGGAAAAATTTAACTTTGCCCCCGACATAAAAATTTCAAAATCCGGCACTGGCAATCAGTGAAACGCCAAATTGTTGCAGGGTAGTATTTATGCGTAATATTAAAGAAAAATATGCATTTTTATAATATATGCTTTAAATTATATAAATATATATTAAATATATTAAAGTAACAATGGAATATTGTGTTGTCACCGGACTTACGTCAGTGTGCAAAATTTCATCATTGTATGTCGCCAGGAAATGAGTTAAATTAATGTTGAAAGATTTGAGGACACCAGGAACCATTGTGAACTAAAGAAACAGCTCCCCGGCCAGGACAGACCAGGTGACAAAATACCGTTGATTCTTGGTCACAAAA
Source organism: Lepisma saccharinum (assembly GCA_022664845.1). Classification (NCBI taxonomy): domain Eukaryota; kingdom Metazoa; phylum Arthropoda; class Insecta; order Zygentoma; family Lepismatidae; genus Lepisma; species Lepisma saccharinum. The sequence goes on along the minus strand of JAGDQP010017211.1, from coordinate 15,914 downwards.
GAGCGTGCTACTAAGGGTTACGGTCAAAACAGCGCCCGCTTCAAAACTGAACAGCATAGTCAAATAAGTGCCGCGTGGAAACAAAGTTGATCGAAATTATGCGTATCGTGGAAAACCAACCTCGTTCAGGCCCAGTGATCTCTACCTAAAAGCGATATTGGAGTGATCGATGCCATTAAAAAGTAATTTATGAAGCCTGGGAGCGGAAGGGACAGAAAATCTCGATAATTCATTTCCAGTCTAAACCAATCTGGACCAAATTTTCTGTTCCCAGTTTTTTTACGTGTGTTATCGCTGTGTGTCCCGTTTTAAGTCTGCAGCAGCAAGTACTGTTAAGCCTTATACACGTACAGTCGCTCTGTCCATCCGTCTGACTATCAACAACTCGGAAACTACTAGATATAAGAAGATGGTTGAGGTGTCGATATAAAGGTCTCGACGAGAAAAGTTCAAACCCGTATAGATAATCAAGATCACAGGGATGGATCCAGAGAAAGAGGAGGGGGTGCCAGATAAATAATAGGAGCGCCAAAATTTACTGTGCCCAGGGTGCCTAGAACTCTAAATCCGGGTCTGCCTAAACCAGATTAGTTCCTTTTAAGGTATTTTATTTTAAAATAAGTAGTTGTTTTTATCTTAGTCTTGTATAAAATAACATATATTTAAAATTAAATAAATAAATATATACATTTGGGAAGTCCTAATACGTACAGAAACCACAGATTATAATGCATTCAATCAAAATGTGAAAGCGTATTGATGCTTCCCAAAATTTCATTCAAAAACGGCTGTACGATTTTGAGTGTACAAACTGAACAAAACTAATAATAATAATAATATAATCCTCTGCATTTTCGTAACTACAGTTCTTTGTTATATGTTATATTCTTGTACACACTGACAGTGAGAGAATAATATTGTTGTGAGGGAGCAAATATCACCGGTGCGCTTGATGTACAAATAGTTATTTAGAGTATGACTATAGCAAATACCGTATACATTAATAGCAATGATAGCATTAATGGGGGTCTATTGTTTAGAGCATTGGACTCATGTCCGCGTGGTCCCGGGTTCAATTCCCGGCTGGAGCACTACACTTTTCGGCGTCCCGCGAGCGTCCTGAGGCAAACTGGGGAGTCACGTGAATAAAGACGTGCCAACTAGTTAGTCTTGAAAGCCCCATACGCCTGATCGTGGTCAAGGTGACGCGCAGTGCTGATCCCACGGCCGTCACTCAGGTAGACGCAGTTCTACCAACCGTGGACAGATGGCGTTGGGGCAGGCTTAGGACCTTGCGGTCTGTAACGCCAGTGGTTATTATTATTATTATTATTATTTTAATATTGGTAGCATTAATGACTCGTACTACAAGAATAATCCACCGTACTTATCATTAAAATCCTAAATATGAAACAAATTTGATCATTTTCAGTAAAATATCTGCCCCAAACTCCTTAAATTGTTTTGGTTTTTATTGGCACGGACAATAAATACCTCTCTAGTGTAAGGGTACCAGACGCTAGACTTTAACGTTTTTTTTAATATCCTTTTACGTCACGAAATTTATCTGAAAAAATAAATAATAAATGACGTAAAAGGAGGAGCGTTCCCTGACATGTAAAAAAAGTACTGTAACGCCGCCCTGGCTCCACCACACCCGTGGTTGTAGGCTTCTTAAATGTGTACGTTCTCTCTTCAAATAATGAAAAAAACGAGGAATCATGGCAGCATAGATGTACCATCATACTCTGTAGTATATGCGGATTATATATACGTACTGGTGACATAAGAAGTACCTGACGTCGTGCAAATCTGGACCGCACACCCTGCTTTGCCGGAGCATCTACGACATTTAAGTACGAATTCTATACAGGTAATTTAAGGTTAGTGGAAATTGCTTAGCAGGGTGACCTTTAATGAGATGACATGTGCAATAATCTAAAAGTACCTTACTCTTTTTACACGCTTTTCATTAACTTACTCTCTAAGCATGTTTCATCTCTGGTACAAACCTTGGAATTTATTTTTAACTCACTTTGCATCATCCGATTTCTTTGAAATTTTGTAAGCTTGCTTGCTTCGGATGCCAATGTAATATTCAATCATTAGATATACGACAGAATAATCCAGTTATCTGTAATTAATTAAAAAATAATTATTTAATATGGATTTCTTTATCCTAAAATAAATACTAGCCGCTTGCAACGATGTTGGGTTTTGACTGGTTGCAGAACACTTTAGGATTTGGGTGTGTGAAGCTCTTAATGTAGAAAAAAAATAAAAAAGGATTTTAAAAAAACACGCAAAGAAAATGGACTAAAAAGCAAAAAACTAATAAATTTATGAATCGGAAAATAAAAGCGTGGGTGCTCTTGCTTATCTTATCATAATATCTAAGAACACCCACGCTTTTATTTTCCAATTCATAAATTTATTATTTTTTGCTTAGTCCATTTTTGTTTGCTTAAAACAGCGTGTTTTTTTTTAATCCTTTGTTTGTTTTTTGTTTTTTAGCATGCAACTCAAATAGGGAAAGCGTGGACTACCCATATTTCAAGTATGCGCCACGAGCATAGAATGTAGGAAATACACGTGTTTGAATTTCATTGTATCGTGTCGCCTATTGACCGGCGTTTCATGGTTTGAATTTATTTATGGCCTTAAAACATCTCAGGCCGGGATAGGGTGGGAGGAGGATATTGGATAGTCGACCATAGCTTATTTAATGGGCACCGCCCATTTACCTGATGTGACTGAGGAACATGGAGTGTATCAATTTTACACTGAAACTATGCGTACGACACAAGGCTGAATGAGTCCTCTTTTCGTAAAGATAGTTAGTTTATTTGAGTGCAAGAAGAAATATATCTTAGTGAGACGCTTCAGAACTAAACAAACAATTGACATGCTTGTTTCAGGAACGTGTGTACTGATTTCGTACGTCCTGTAAAGTCGTTCTCTGCCATATTATTGCTATGACGTCACCACTTACTCTAGTGTTGATTTGGTGACATATGCGTCCAATATACGGGCTGTTGAATGTATTTCTATCAAATTATATTTGTGTAAACCAGCGAATTCAAAAGACAAACATATAAATATATATACAGAGAGAACAAATCCCCAAATAGAACGATTAAATAGATTAGGGACCTATTACTTTTATGCATGACTCTTTTAATCACGCTTGGAGCTCTGTTGGTTTCACCCAGGGCTTCTTTAAAATATCGAACTCATTTGTGTTTCACGTGTCCTGTCTCAACATCTGTTCATTCTTCGATTTTCTCACCTTCCTTTTACGTGATTAGTGACGGCAAAAAAGAGATTACATAACATTCGCTTTCCGTAATAGTTCTTTCCATCTGGTGCTCATACTACGAGCTGATGGACAATTGAAAATCAATATAACTTTTTTTTTATCGCTTTATTTCTTTAATACCAAATACTGCAAGCCAAGATACATGTATTTGCACTTCACCAAAAGACGAAAAAATAAAAGGTCAGAACCTACTCACATACTGTACTTCTTAAAGTATTCAAATTTCTATCTTGATGTTGATAAACTCACCTGTGAAAAAAAAAAAGAGAAAAAATTGTATTGAGTATGAAATTACTTAAAATTTACTTGTTCAAATTAAAAAATGTTCTAAACATAATTACAACTATTATAAACATAGGTTATACGATATAAACTAAGGATATACTAAAGGTAGTGTACCAAAATGCAAACCATGTAGCCAGAGACTCAATAATTATCGAAAAATGTGGAATTTTTCTCTCATCTCCACTGCGGGCAGTTGTAGCGTTTCCTCACACTATTTATCAAAATAGGTTTCTAGCATCAATTATGGAAGGTAAAGATAGCAACTGATTCCAAATGTTGTAAGTTACTTTAACACGTTCACTGCCAGGGGTCATTCTGATTTTTTTTTATTCTTATTTTTATTAAGCCAGGACCCTTCTCATAAGGAATCACGTTAAGGTCCAATGCCCATTTTCGAAAATTCTTGTGCCAGGCCACGACATTTTTCTTTTGATTCAGGTACACCTAAAAATGACATAAAAATTGTATTTCGTGTCATAAATATTTTAAACTCGTGTCTAATTTTGGTACACACGGTCCGTGATTATGAGTTTTATAATTTTTGGGCGTAGTGTTATCAACACAAAAGCAAATTCAATGCGCTAATTACTTAGTGACATTCTACGGAGCCAGGGCAACATGCGAATATATTAAAATGAACTACTGGAGTGCATCTGAAAGACCCACAGCCGGTTGTTTAAACAATAATCTGTGCATAAATTGTATGCACATGGCCTGGGAAATTTTCTCGATGATCCTATTTGGTGCACATGGCTCTGAGCATAATTGTAATGTTTACAAATTTTATGCACTTAACTTTCAATAAGATGGCTTGTAACCCAATGTTGGTACACATGGTAGTCAACGTGTTAAAGTGTATGTAAAGGATAAACAGTAAAAAATGCCTGTGTTAATTCAACACTTTTCGGTGTCCCAGCATGACTACCACTTTTTGTGTTAAATCAACACAGCACATGGTGATGATTTCTGTACTAGCAGCAAGAAAAAATGTTACGGCTGTAGCGAGATTTGAACATGGGTTGCTGAGTTAAAAGTTCAGCGTCTTACCAACTTTTTTCAAATTTGCCCTAAGTAGTGCGGGATCTGCCAGGGTGTGAGTGGGGCAAAATTTAGCGGAGCTATACTCTTATGATTTGTAATCCTCAAGTGGTTAGCATTAACATGTGATATGACTTGTAGTTTGATCCGTTTAGAATCCAAGATGGCGGCCTGAAATTCAAGATGGTCGCCACTTGAACTGGCAGATTTTACATTTTGCTCTGTAGACTGAAAACGGCTGAAGATAATGGGATCATTCTTCTTGCTGAAATTAGTCAGAAGAACCTAAGCTTTAAAATGACACTTTATTTATGTTCTTACGATGATTGGTTAACTTTTTATCTGTTTAAACCTTTAAATTTCGTCAGAAACACTCTAGCAAATATTTAACCAGCCCCACTGTTATGTGACTGCTATAACAAATTCGTTATTACGTATTCTATTGAATTTACATTAATAATATATCCTGGGTTATGCGTTTTTCAGGATTGACAGTTGCGAGAATTGTGGCAGCGTGAGTGACCTTGGAGTAACGCATCTACAAGCCTGATCAAAATGTCCCTGGAACTTACCAACCCTCTTATAAAGGAGCTAAATGTTTGGACCTATCACTGTGCATCATATGCCAGTCATCCTCCAGCAAAGAAATTGTACAAAATCCTAAATCGATGTCTTGTGAAAAATTGAAATCAAGTGCTGAAAGAAGAAAGGACACTGGACTATGTGAGTGTCTGAAATTAGCTACTGAAGAAAATTGCTCACCCTTGTGACATCGCTCCTGATTTTGTAACTATGATAACGAACGAAATGTGTCCATCGCTGAGAAGGTTGCCACTTCCAAAGAAGACGAATCACATGAAAAATCTGCATGCAGGTCCAGAGAAATGTTATCGACTGTTGTGACTAGAGCGTCAATAGATGGAAACTGCTACGAAAAATTTATTTTTGTCAAAAACAAACAAAAAAGAAAAATTACCATCAGCACAGGATATGTGAAGAAACGATGGCTGAAAAGTTACTGGAAACATGGAGACGGGAGTAGGATGAAGTATTCACTCGGTTATGCATGTGCAATGATGACAAAGATATTTTTGCAGTTGATGTGTTATATCATGATGCTTGTCGTCGGGAGTATTTCAATCAGAAGGGGATCTTTGTTTCATCTGACAAAAAGTCCAACATCCTTATGAAGACATTCGAGATGCTTTTGAAAGAGATAGACGAAGAACTTAAAACTACAGCCTTCGCATTAGCTTTCGTATCTCACTGACTGAAAGATTTGATATCCGCTTTTGCAGATGAAGAGGAAGGAGTCCATGAACATTCGAGAAGACAACAAAGCAACAAAGAAGCTAGTGGTTGATTGATCATTACGGTGAGCAAATCTTATTCTACCATCCACAGAACATCTCTTGTCTTTAGACCTGATATTTCTATCAGTGATGCATTAAAACGTCTACGACAAATGTCAGAAAGAAATGTAATAAAAGAAGAAGCCCAGAAATTGTGAGAAGAAATAAATCAGCAGGAATACGAGTGTCAAAAGAGTGTCTGATCGACAGCGTTCAGTTGAAGAATGACCAGCAACATGCTCTCCCACCGTCATGGGACGTTTCTCTTAGAGAGCTGTCACGCACCTTAAGTAACATCTCAAAGCATGTGCTAAGAAAGTTGAATTCTATATTTTTTTAGCGTATACTATGTAGTTAAAACTTGTTCCAAAACACGTATTACTCGCCAAATTGTGCACCATTATACACGGTTAAAGCATCTTATTACACTTCTTAACCGCCTGGGCCATTGCATCAGTTCCGTTGAGCTGGCACGACTGGAAGTGCAAAAGCAAAATCCATCCTTATAGCAGGTCAATCTGGGTATGTTCCATTACCTGAAAACATCAGCTGCGGTTCATATGTTCATGGAGCTATAGATAACAACAATTTTCAGGAAGAGCTGTGAAAGGAGTACACATATCACAACGATGGTTGTGTACCAACCAGCAAATGACAATGTTCCATCCACTATATAGCAGTTAGCAAGTATAGATCTCGGTCAGTTGGCGGGGTAATACAACCTGAATGATATTCTACCTTGTCAGGTGCTCAAGACACCTACTGTGATAAGTAAAGAGCCATTGTTTCAAGGAAACACGTTACGCCTGAATATGAACATGATCTTGGTTTCATGTGGATATTATGCCGATTGAAGTTAGATCTCGATGATGTGAGTTATGCATCACCGAAATCTACTGCTCCGAGTTGGACACCATTTAATCAAGTTATGTCAACAAGTTAATTCGCCAGTTTCAAAAATTGCATTTTGTCCAATGTTCCAGATCCGCCTACAACATAAGATGTAGTATCAACTGCGAGAGTACATTTTATGGACAATACGAAACAATATGGTATCCTTTCAATAGTTATGCAAGTATATGCCATCGGGAAGTCTTTTCAATTTCAATGTAGAGGCTTTGACTTGTTGATCTTAAGAATTGCAGATTTTTACGTCGCAAAAATGTAGTTACGGGTTATGGGTCAGTACCTGAGAAGGAAGTGGAGCTGAAGACATATTTATAGAGAGTATCATTTATGGAGAGGCAACAACTGCTTCCATTTTTAACGGGAATTAGTGCAAAGAGGCATAAGTGCACATAAGCTACTATATGAGGGTGTCAGGCGAATTCAGATGAAATTTCTATCAAATGTTCTGGCGAATAATGATGATGCGAGGAGATCACTTCTGTAATTGTCTATTCCACAACTGAAAGGTTTGCAAAAACAACTGTCAGTATGATCAGTAGAAGATGTGCATAGAGTTTACAAAATAATAGCTCCACGGATAAAAGAAATGCGAAAGATGTTTAGTATTTATACAAAAACTTCGTCACAAAGCAACACCTACCAGTATTGGAAAACCTATTGTGAGATAGCAGAAATTTTATTTGACTTTATTCGGGCAGAAAGAGAAGGAATTTGGTCTCTCCATCTTCAAAGTGTGGAACGCATGATGCCATATTTTTTTCGATTCAAACACATTAACTACGCATGATGGACCAGCACATATTTGAAAGATATGAAGCTGTGGATATCCACTGTGGATTCAACAAGAATTTGACAAAGGAGACTTTTCAGTGACAAAGGAAACCTGGTATTCCTTACTCTTCACATTTAGATTTAACTTTATTAATTAATAAATTAAATACTTCTAAAAATTAATTTCGTTTAAATTTTAATTTGTCGCTTTAACTGAGTTTTTGTGTTTTTAATTTGAAATTCCTAATCTTATTACAGGTATCGCGGTGTGCCTAATTCTTAAATTCTTATATACGTAAGAAAACAACTTTATGAAGGATTTTCACACAATAACAAAACTACAGCATTGACAAAAATATGTTCAGGTCGGGACGCGCAATAAAAAGTAAGAAGAACGTTACTGTAAGCCTATGTTCTGGAAACTAGAAAGTTTACACATGTTTTAATGAAATTTAAAGGTTTAAACAGGGATAAAAAGTTAACCAATCATCGTAAAAACATAAAATAAGGTGTCATTTTAAAGCTTACGTTTTTCTGACTAATTTCGGCAAGACGAATGATTCCATTATATTCAGCCGTTTCCAGTCTACAGTGCAAAATGTACAATCTGCCAGTCAGAGCGGCAGCCATCTTGAATTTCAGGCAGCCATTTTGGATTCTACCTGATTCAAACTGTAAGTTATATCACGCTTTTAATGCTGACCACATGAGGATCACAAAACAAAAGAGTTTAGCTCCGGTAAAATTTTTCTCACTCACACCCTGGCAGGTCCTGTACTAAAATGGGCTGCTATTACTTGTTCAATTTGTTATACTTGTTTTTACATTGTAGACCTTGTTCTCTCTTAAATCTAAGTTAAAATACTCTCAGAAACATCCATGCTTGAGGTAGGATTTGAACCCGCCAACCATCTGGGCTACATCGGCAGGCAGAAACTGAACTCCAAACACACACAAAGTTACTGGCACAACTTATGTCATTGTTTAAACACTTTTCCGTTTCTCCATTAAGATTCAGAATTCCTATTCATTGAGAATATGTTCCATTTCCATGAAAGCAAGCGCGATCAAGATGGTGACAGGAAAACACTTGATGTCTAAACAATACTGTGTGTTGTGTTGATTTAACAGAAAAAGTGGTAGTCACGATCGGACACCAAAAAGTGTTGAATTAACACAGGCATTTTTTACTGTGTATTTTTTTTTACTCTTGATAGAAATTAATTAAAACTGACTTCCAATAACATGCTGTCATTGCTCATGTTCGTAACTTTTGTACGTAACTTATGAATGTTCATTTTACAAGATTAATGAACTTAATATATAAGCAAAAACCAAGAACAAAACACCGGGAAAAATCAAAACATTAATAATGCAATTGCTTCTAACCAAATATTGTCATTTGTATGATTTACATGAAAACGAATTAATGCGTTATGCAGGTTGTTTAGTGCTCTTATTTGTAGTAACTATTTTGTTCTTATACCACTTTTGGTATTTACAAGGATGTTTTGTATTTACAGAAAAATAAGAAATATTTAGAACGTGATACAAGAAGTTAAGAAAAAATAATTTTATATAATGCAGCAGCCATGTCTATTGGTGTAATTGAGAATAAAAAGGTTTCGTATACCAAGGATTTTGATTGACAATAAAAGCAAGTTAATAATGAGATTTTGCAGGTGTGAACCTATATTATTTATTTTTATACCTTCCAATTATGTGGATCAATCAGTTGTATATTCTTTTCTCATAGTTTGTAATACATTACAATTCTTTTCTCATAGTTTGTAATACATTACAATAACCGCTTATTGTAACCAAAGTTTTGGCAAAGAGAAGGTCAGGGATATTCTTGGAATATGCTGGCTTGACTGTATAATGATATATTTAAAGAAAATAATACTTGTTATCTACAGGATGTCCCTGAAAACTTCAGGAGGTGGTTATTCACATCAAAACAAGAGAAAAGTTCCTTTGGGGAAATTTCGAAATCTGATTACTTTCGGAGCTAGAGGCGCTCAAAGTGACGAATGACGTCATATCTCGACATGTAATGACGTAAGCGGTGTCGGCGTAGCAGATCACACCCGAAGTAGTACCTATTTCAACTGTGTTTATGATTGGTGAATGCAGCTTAGAGATTTCTTCACAATTAAATTCTTAGGTTGCGAAACATATCTGCGCGGCACTCCCTCAATCACAAACATTGCTTAAATAGATGTATCGGGTACCGTGATTCGCTAACCCAACACAAGTTACGTTATTGTGTGTCGAGCTATGAAGTCATTTGTGACGATGACGCCGGGACTTTGAGCGCCTGTATATCCGAAACTATGCATAACCTTCAAAGGAACTTTTTCTTAAATATTCATCTCCCGAAATTTTACACCATCATTTTGGAGACACCCTGTATATACATAAGAGTAAAATGACGTTGTAAACCACACGTAGTGTTCTCAAGAAAAATGCGGAAAAGTGGAAAAGTTAAAATTATATCAAATGTTCAAAACATTGGTTGTTGTGTGGAGCTAATTCAAAATGGAAGAAAATCTCAATTCGATCCCTGTGTATCTTTCTTAGTTTATCAGGGATTATCTTCTGAAAGAGTGCACTGATCTTTATTACAGGTTTTCTGTTTTGTAGAAGACGTTTTGCATAGTATTTCCATTGCGCTATTTTTAAGTTGAAAAATTCTGGCATAAACGATAAAAACTAACTTTCTTACGTATCGTATATTTTACGTACAGTTCATTTAACTCCCTGAAAGTTAGGCAACACAAAGAGAACATAACATTCGTAGTGTTGCTTACATTCAAAGATAATTTCACGTAATTATTATTTTTGGTTAACATCAACTAAAATTAGCTTCTATTAAACAGACTTCAGAAAATGCATTAAAAATTGACAACTTATAATGCTCTCAACGATGCCTTAAATTACATCCCTCCGCATGCAAATCTTCATTAACAATGTTCTAACCAGAGCTGAAACCGGGTCACTTTTGGTGACCCGCCCTGACCCAGGCATAGGTGATCGATTGACTCAGCTTTGACACGAATGACCAGACTTACTTTGTGATCCGGCAAAGACCACACCTCGGTCAGGGGTTCCGCCAGGATTTTCAGTTTTTGGGGGGGTGTACGTGGAGATTCACATAGTTTCTATTGACTTTTGGCCGTAAAAATTTTAAAGTTGAAGAGGTGTTTTTGAGAATTTGGGAGGGTGACACCCCCACATGGGAGTCTGGCGAAATCACTGTCCTTAGTCAGCGGTTATTTGCACACTCCTGGGTGGGTTTTGTTTTTTCCAGGTATATGAGACTATTTCCATGTTATTATTATTGTTACCAACTTTTCGGCTTCTAATTTTCCTTGCTGTGCACAGTTAATTTTTTTAAAAGTGTTTTGATATATCCAATAATGTTTCACTATTTGTAGTAAATCCGGAAAAGCATCGAGATATTTCTTTTGTGGTACTGAACAGGAAGGGGGGAGGGATTCCTTCCAAGTTTTCAGTTATAGTTAATGGTCGCACATACGCAGAAAGAGAGAGAGTTTTTTTTATTATTTAGAGCAAACATGTAATTCAGATCAAGTGTTCGTTGCCGCCACTTTGATCACGTATTTTAACAGAAATGGGAAACAGTCTCAATGAGTAGGGTTTGCGATTACTAACTGACCAGAAAAAGTTATTAAAAATTATTAAACTTACGTGATGTAAGTCGTGACAGTAACTTTCTTGATGATTTCTGGCTACGGGCAACGTATTTCTGACCTCTCCACTGTTTTGATCTAGTGCTTTCTTATCACTGGCAGTTTAGTCTAGTCAGTAAGACACTGGACTTCTAACTGAACTATATGTGTTGAAATCTCGCTTCTTTCCTTTAATTTTTTCCTGAAACCTGCAATGTGGCTGTTTTTTTTTTACTCAAATTACTGGAAATTTCCAGGCAGGTATAGTTATTTAATTTTCTCCAGCAATGCGTCCTAAAATTTAAAATATTGTCTCGTTTACCCTCTACAAAGAATTATTGTTAAATCGCAGTGTCAGTGTATAAAAAGGAAGAATAAAAAACTCTACCCTGCCGTGTGGGTTACCTGATCGAAATAGGGGCAATACGTCAGGCCGGATCCCAAGTGACCCGGTTCAACATTTGACCAGGTGACGCGTTTCAGCTCTGATCCTAACCAATTCCTAATTCCCTTTTTGCCTCAGTTATTGTCCATCTCTTCAGTACATTCTCATTACATATTTACTGTGTTCAGTTAATCTTTTCCTCCTGCTTTATGCTGACATTTCGAGTGCCCACAATAATTCACTCTTTCCAATAGTCCATGTTTCGCCTCCATACAACACTATTCTTAACACAAAACGTTTAATCAGGGAAGTAACTACAGTGCAGTGAGACTCACCACTTTGAGGGTGGGCAGGTGTCACGGACGAAAATGGGTTAATGAAAACCCCAGCAAACAAGTAAAGAGAAGTCGCCTCAAAGTTCGATTTTAACATTTTCTCAGAGTTGGTAAAACGGAGGGAATTTTTGGTCTCGATGGGAATTTTCAAGCAGTTTGAAGAGAAATCTGGCAACACTGTTCTAGATAGTTGGTGTGTGGTTTTTCCATGCGACAAGAATTTGCTGAAATTGTTTGTGGGAGATGCTGCTAGCAGAGCCCTAGCCCTTACGGTGGAGGGGGGACTCTAGTTACGTTACTGCATTTAATCAATCTGTGCATGAGTCCTCAGAGAGAATTCCTTTTGGTGAAGGCCTCTTTCGCCATTACGTATCTGGTCTCTATTTCTTTTTCACACTTCATAACTCATTATACTTCCCAATAATTTGAAACTGGACGTGTGTTCTACTTTTTCTATTCCAGCTTTGACATTCGCTGTGATTTGCGAGAAATCTCATTCAGCTTTTCTCGCAATTACCATTCCATTCGTTTTCAGTACGATCATCTTGATTTGAAAATCCTCATAGCTTACCTTTAGCTCAGAAAGCTTGATAGGAAATTAAAATCGTAATTTGTGAAAAGAGACTTGCCTTATCAGGCTGACTTCTCAGTTCAGAAAATGTTCAAAACTGAAAGAAGTGTGTTGTATGTTACGTACCTACCACACTTGAATGAAATAGTCATTATTTTTTTTGTTTTCATACACTTTCAAAAGAATGTTAATGTTTCCTTTCATTTGTAAATACTTATACATGAGAAAAACGTTTCTTTGTGCATAGATTCGTAGAAAATAAATTTCTTCTACCTAAAATTTCGTGTCTAAAAATATCTTTTCGACATGCAATCTAATATGAGCTTCTGGTTTCTATTCAGTGTAGACATTCTATAGAACTTTGCGCTCCTCTCTGTCACTGCTGAAGCGTGTGTATATGTGTGTACATTTTTTTCAGACTTTAATGTAGAACGTTAATCAAAATGCGCATGACGAAAAGCTTATCTTTTTCGCTATAAAGAAGATAGAAAAAGAAGAAGATAAAAAGGATGCTTAGCAATGAACGAAAAATGTTAAAATGGTATTCAAGTGCCTCAAGAGGATTAAAAGTAACTTGGAACTAAAGAGGGTTAATGTGATTATGAAATCTGTCTCATCTCTGAAAGGGGAGATTTTGTTACGTAATGCTTTCAAAATGGATTTTGTTTAATCTTGAGAATTGTAATGGGATTAAAAGGAATTGTAAAAGTTTAGATGCTATTCACGGCGGAGAAAAGAGTGCTTCATACTTTTCTACAGAATGTACTTATACTGCTGCACTATTAAACTTATTTTTAAACTAGGTAAACCTTATTTTATATGGGATATTTTATTAAACTTTTGACATCACCCCGTCACGATTACATAAGTACAATGCTTGTTAAAATCCACAAACATCCATACCCCACGTGGGATTCGAACTCACGACTTTGGCGACGCTGGCCAAAGGAAATCGAAAATGATAATTATTTAACAACTTATTTGTGTGTTGACTTCTATGTTGAATGTTTAATTGGTGAATCGTACTTGTAAATATGAATACTGTCATTGAATATTATTATTACAGATGAATCTACGTGGATATAAGCATTAATATGCTGTTGATTTTGTATTTATATTGAAAAATGAATTTCCAATGGTAAGCGTCTTTGGGTTTTGGTAGATGAAATTTTGGTTGCTATTTCGACTGGAGGGCCAGAGTGTGAATGGAAAAATACTCTGTGCAATAGTACTTTGAACTTCTTGCCTTTTTTATTTGTGAATGTACCCCTCTCTTTTCAGCCAGACCAAGTAGCTTCATCGTAGATTCGGGTCACAGGCAGGATGGTGTCCATTCCTGCAGAGGTAAAAAAAAATGGGTCCCGTTAGTTTTGTGCTTCACTCCTTCGGGTAGTGGAACTTTAAATCGGTGTTTTCTTTTAAGGTTTGATATAGCGAGACTTGGAGAAATTTTGATCATACGCAGCAGGAACATGGTTCAGACAGAACAAACTAGAAGGCCCTCTTCGGCTTCAAATTCAAAGTCTCAGTCAGTGTGGGACTTAGCTCGATTTCGGAGTATGTCTCGATTTTTAAGTAAAGTGCGTGCATAAGAGGGCAAGAAGATGTGATATGAAGCCCTATATGAGTACCCCTTTTATTGCTGTACCGAGTTTGTGCGATTTGTAAATTTTTATGACCAACACTTATCGCGTTTGTAAATTTTTAATTTTTGTGGGGAATTGTTGAATTTCAGAATCTTCTACATGCAACGCCTAATCTGCACATCAAATGAATAATATCTTCGTTCAATTCAGAAATCAAAGTCATGCACGGTCACAGGTACAAGGTCCGGGAATTTGCTGATTCTTGAAGTATATCGTTGCACCCTCCGGGATGTGTAGGATATATCCAATTCAAGTTTCATCACATTGAAGGACGACAAAGACCATAAGCGCAGGCGCGACGTCAAGCAAATTGATGTCGAGGAAAACTGCTCAAAAACCGAGCTAATCATCGAATATCTTCCATAAGCAAATCTCTGTTAGACTTCGTCATTGAAATCCCTGATCAAAGTTTCGGTTTTGTTTTGGTATGTTAAAGGGTGTAGGTTTGAGTCCTGCCCACGTCTTCCTAGTCATCTGTTGGTAATTGTTTTTATTGGAAAGTATTGCAGTCGTTTCTGGGGTCAACGTCTTTGTTTATCTCGTCTTTTTACCTCCACCACCGTCAAAGAAGAGACCGCTTCGATTTATTGTAAATACCAGCAAAATATATATATATTATAGTTCAAATTATTCATTGGGTTATCTTTGCACTAAGCATATTACAAAATAATTCCTACTAAGCTCTGTTGTTCAAGCTGGTCTTTAAGCCACTTAGCTAATTCACGTCCCGTGGTGGACCGTTGGTCCAAAGGTCAGCTGTTTATTTCACCGATTGAATTACCCAGGCAATTAATTATTTTCTATTCAAGAAAAAATATTAGGCAGTACAAAAGCCCCCCAAAGCTATATGTTTCTCAGGTGATCTTTGATTTTTATGTATATCTCATCTTATTCACCCAATCTGCTCCACTCGCAGGTAGTTTTGTAGACTATACACAGTAAAAAAACGTCTGTGTGAATTCAACACTTTTTGCTGTCTGAGGGTGACCACCACTTTTTTGTGTTAAATCAACACCACAAATGATGTTGATTTCGGTGATTCAGCACAACAGATGTGTTGTCAATGCTTATTCAACACAATGAAAGATGCCATACAAGCACTACCACAGTGTTGAATCACCGGTATCACACAACAAGCGGTGTTGACTTAAAACCAAAATTGGTGTTCGCCCTATGACACCGAACAGTGTTGAATTAACACAGCCATTTTTTGTTGTTGAATTAGAATTTTAATTTATGGTCTTTAGGCATCTAAGGCTCAGGTCGATATAGGGAAGGAGAAAGGATGCGGGAAGGTTTCGGACAGGGTCTATGTTGAAGGTGCTATTCCAGTATTTGCCTAGTGTGACAGAGTAAACACCCTAGAAAAACGTCAGTCAGCATGATCACCCTCTGTGATTGAACCCGCGACCTCCCGAATGCTACGCCAACAGTGTACCACTAAGCTACGGCAGCTCATCTTTTTTTGCTCTGTAGGTTTAAATTAAGGTTCTTGATAATAATGCTTACATTCAAAATCTTTTTTTAATTTTATTTAAGCCCTTTAGGCAACTTTGGTTCAGACCGACCCATTCAGAGCTTTGCTCCTCAAGTCTGTTGATTCCTTAT